>JAGFPH010000508.1:81837-97899 GCA_018207615.1 Philaenus spumarius
GGGGGGGGGGGTTGGGGGATCAAATTTATTAAAAAACGATTTCTTCAAAACTACCGAACGGATTGGAATGAAATTTGGTATGTAGCTTCCTCTAGGGCCATAAGTGTTCACTAAAAAAGGATTTTAAAAAATTGGAAATTTTAGGGGGGTTTGGGGGATAAAAATGACTAAATCACGATTTCTCAAAAATTATCGAACAGATTGGAATGAAATTTGGTATGTAGCTTCCTCTAGGGCCATAGGCGCTCGCTAGGATAGGGTTTAAAAACATTCGAAATTTTAGGGGGTTTTTGGGGGGATCAAAGTTATTAAATCACGATTTTTTCAAAACTACCGAACGGATTGGAATGAAATTTGGTATGTAGTTTCCTCTAGGGCCATAAGTGTTCACTAAAAAAGAGTTTTAAAAAATTGGAAACTTTAGGGGAGTTTGGGGGGTAAAAATGACTAAATCACGATTTCTCCAAAATTACGGAACAGATTGGAATGTAATTTGGTATGTAGCTTCCTCTAGGGCCATAGGTGCTCACTAAGATAGGGTTTGAAAAAATTAGAACTTTTAGGGGGATTTGGGGGGGGGGGGGTTTATTAAAAAACGATTTCTTCAAAACTACCGAACGGATTGGAATGAAATTTGGTATGTAGCTTCCTCTAGGGCCTTAGGTGCTCAATAAGAAAGTGTTTGAAAAAATTCGAAATTTTAGGAGGGGTTTGGGTTGATCAAAGTTACTAAAATCATAATTTCAGATCTTTTATTATTATGAAAATAGTACTTTTATTATTTAAGATCGATATATAAAAGCCCAATACCACTCACTGACTGAACACTTATAAAGAATACAATTACGTTAAAAAAACTGAAAATACCAACCACCATGGGCAACGCCGTACGGGTCAGCTAGATATCCAACGGATATATAAATTGGTTTAATGCTTTCCTTGCAGCTTCAAATTCAATTCGTTAAGGCGAGATGTCAGGTCTGTTAGAAATTTTGCACCTACGATTTGATTATCCAGTTCCGTAGTGTCTGACTTCACTTCATTTTTAAGGAAAAGGTGAATCTTCTTGCGTAGAGCGAAGAAACGTTGCAAAGAGTTTCCAGCTCTTTCACAACGAATAGTTTGTGCATTCCGCTTCGCTCCCTGCATATTACTGTACCACCAAGTCCAAAGGGTTTGTCCTGTTCAGTCTCCGTATGACACTCCAGTTGTCCAACAGCTGCCGTACAGTATCATTCTCATGCTCTTGAATTCTTCTCTCTTGCTTCCCCGCCACAGATGCTGTTTCTTCGTTGACTGAAAACACTTTAGGATCTCTGTGGTTGCGAATGTATCACGGAGGGTTGACGATACTTCTGAGTACCTTATTTTAAAAGTTTGAATTATCTGAACATTGATCTTCTGTAATAATTGGTTTGTTCATCCCTGCATCATATACCAACACAGTAAACATATATGCTGTTATTATCTTTAACTTTATTATCCTCCATACGATTGTTTTGACAGTTACACTGTCCGATAGGGAATCAAAAGGGATACAAAAAAAATGTTATGACAAAAATGTCGACACCTTTCTTGTTAAAATGTACGGTTTCCGGGTAATTTAGGCTTGCAACTTTCAAACACCCGCCATGTTGAGACGCATGATTGGATATAATCACTTGTTTTTCTTAAAATAGATCATTGTTAGTTCAAACTTCATGCTAAGTTCGAACACAATCGGTCAAACATTTCTTTAGATATGTATTATTTTGTAAAAAAATAGTGGTGGATATCTGTAAACGAAGCTTTTCCGGACTTATGTTCATGTGAGCAATTTTGCTTTTTTTTTAGGTCCCCTATCATCTCCTTACGTTGTGCCAACCTCTCTCGAAATACCCTGTATATGTTACGTGAGTATTTTGAAAGATTCTTTCAAACTAAGGTCTTCTAGACAGACATTCTCCCATGTAAATAGCTTGTAGAATTTTCAGGAGTATATAATTTTTATTTTTAACAAATTAAAGAGAGGAAATAATACATTTGATATTCTTGAAGAGTATCGAAATATTTGTGCTTCAAATTAGTACATTTGTCGTGCGCCAACAAAACCTAAATTTTGTCCAACTTCCAAAAATGTTAATTTTGAAATACAATTTGTTTTCTTAAAATTAATTTTAGCCTATGCTACTCAGATATAGTGTAGCTTTGAACGGTGACAATGTAATTTCAATCGGTTCAGTAGTTCCAGAAATTACCCCCTACATACAAACAAATTGTACTTTATAATGTTAGTAGGCCTACACAGGATGTTCGAAAAATATTGGCCCCATCCGTAACTTCTAGACAACGGAAAACAAAAAGATGAAAGTTTGGGAATGTCTTTGGATGATTAGTAACTACTTTTGCAAACTTTCAGTACCACCCCCTCCTCCGGAGGGGTCCTGGGGGATGCAGCTCAACATTTCTTAAATATAAACGTAGAACTTGTGACACATCATCTTTTTGTCCTTAAATCACAAATATTTTGATTCCAACCAGGGTAAGGTACGACAACCCTATCCAAAATTTCAGAAGACATTTTTAGTTTTCAAAAATATTGGACCCCTCCTGCAAATTTTTAACAATTTAAAATAAAAAGGTGATACTTTGGCAATGTCTTTGGATGAACTACAACCACTTTTGCAAACTTTCAAGACCACCACCCTCCCCCCGGAGTGGTCCTGTACGGACGTCGCTATGGCAGGGCAAGGCTTAAAATCCAAAAAGTTGGGAAATTTGAGATTTTGAAAAGAGTTGGAATTTTAATTTTTGGATTAAATTTCACGCAAAAACCCTAAAAAAACTCTAACTTTGGGTTTGGGTTTCGAAAGTTTTACCCCTACTACAAACCCACATACACAAATAACCAACAAATTGTTAATTACCAACATTCCCAAATAACAAGTAAGTTATAATTTTCAATCGAAAAATGTTGGGAAAATCCAAATATTTCTGTACCAAATAAATACATTGCCCTCTTTTAAATGATGTTCGGGGAAATTTAGTTCCAACCCTTGTTATTGTGGCAACACTGACTGACACATACCATGCACTGCTCCAGTGTTGCCAGATTGGGATTTTTCACAAAATGGAGACATTTTTAAGTTTGCGTCAAATATTTTGGAAAAGAAAATGGTGGGAAAAATATGTTGAATGTTTTTTAATAATGTGATGAACATGTTAAAATCCTTGTAAAATATTAAAATATTTAATAAAGTAGTCAATATTGCACCTGGAGTGTTAAAGTACTTAGAGAAGTCAAATTTTCAAAAATAATCTGGTGGTCAGCCTGCAGGGCCCATCTCCATTAGGATTTATTCCCAACAACATAACCCAGATCCATATTCTGAGCGTTTGGAACCCCCACCTCAGAAGTTGGGAAATATGGTCAAAATTGTTGGAAAATTTTAGATATTGCCTCCCCAATAATTTGCTGTAGCAACGTCCCTGGTCCTATTGGAGGGGGGGGGGGACTCAAAATGTTTAAGAGTAAAAATTAAATGACGGCCGAAAACTGTTTTAAATAGTGTTGTCGTAACTTACCTTGCTTGGAATCAAAATGACTGTGATTTAAAGACAAACAAAATATGTTTCACAAGCCCTATGCTTACCAGAAAGTTTGTAAAAGTAGTTACTAACCAATCAAAGACATTCCAAAATTTGTAATCTTCCTACTTTCAGTTGTCTAAAATTTACGGACGGGGACCCATACTTTTGGAACATCCTGTATATACATGTTATCAAAGAATTTTGTGGATCGTTTCATTGCCAACATTTCTTCCGCTCACTGTTTTAGTTTATTTTTAACAGTTCAGCCAACGTTACCATAGAAATATAGTTCACGTGAAGCACGAAACAACACGTAATACGAAAGTGAAAGTATCCAAATTGGACAAGTAGTGCTTGATTTAAATCAGGACTCGTAAACATTCAAATTATTCTTTAATGATGACACCATTATTCTGACCATATACTCAATCAATAAAAGTTCTATCACCGGTCGAAACTACTAAAAACAATCGTAAAACGATATATAATCTTTGTTACTAGTAGCATTGTATTTGGATAACCTAATAGAACTCCGATCCAATGCAATATTTTGTTCCACTGGAAATTCGACTTTTTTGGCGCTATCTATTGGGGAAACGATGGAAGCTGTTTGAAACACCAATGCTACCAATGATTTCTCCCTAGCGCTACCTCGCGGCGCGATCATGTACTATTTTCGCGACAACCTTTTTTCGGCACATAGCCCCCGTATGGATGCAAGATCTACGAGGCTTGTCCAGAAAGTAAGTACCGTTTCGTTCTACCGCCGGCACAGCGCTAGCGACGATGTTCCGCGCATGCACTCTAGTCTCCTTGGTTCATTGTTGAACAGCTGACGCAATTACGGCAAAATTGTATTGTGTTTACATTAGTTAGTGTGCACTCAAAATGTTTAAAACAATTTCTGACCCCGCTGACTGTGAAGTGCGTTCTGTAATACGATTTTTGAACGCAAGGAACATGAAACCTGCTGAAATTCATCGCCAACTTACAGAAGTCTATGAAAAAAACGTTATCAGTGATGGTATGGTAAGAAAATGGGTTCGGCAATTCAGTGATGGGTGAACTAATGTTCATGACGAGGCTCGCAGCGGTAGGCCATCGGTTGTGAGCGATGAATTGGTTGAAAAAGTGAATGAGAAAATTCGTGGAAACAGACGTTTCACCATAAGAATGCTTTCTGATGAATTCTCACGAATTTCAAAATTTCTTTTACATGAGCTTGTGGTTAATCGCTTGAATTATCGCAAGTTTTGTTCCCGTTGGCTTCCGAAAATGCTTACGGATGAACACAAAAAGAAGCGACTTGGCAGTGCATTGACTTTTCTCACCCATTACAGTGATGAAGGAGACGAATTCTTAAACAAGATTGTTGCAGGTGATGAAACTTGGGTTTTTCATGTCACTCCAGAGTCCAAACAACAGTCAATGGAGTGGAGACACTCACGATCCCCCAAGAAACAAAAGTTCAAAACAACTTTGTCGACAAGAAAAATCATGTGCACTGTGTTCTGGGACAGAAAGGGCATTCTGTTGATTTTCTACCCAGAGGGGAAACAATCAATGCGGAACGATATTGTGAAACACTGAGAAAACTTCGGCGTGCGATTCAGAACAAAATACGTGGAATGCTTAGTGAAGGCATTGTGTTGATCCATGACAACGCACGTCCCCATTCTGCTGGTGCCACTCAAAACCTTATTCAAGAATTTGGTTGGGAGCAATTTGACCATCCGCCGTACAGCCCTGATCTGGCACCTTCTGATTTCCACTTGTTTTTGCACTTGAAGCGAGATTTCGGATGGCGCCGCTTTGACAGCGAAGACGACGCTGAAGACGGTGTTCGGCAATGGCTCTCGTCAATTCTCGTGCGGCATCTTTCTTTGAAGAGGGTATAGAAAAACTGGTTCCTTGCTACGACAAATGTTTAAACTATTTTGGAAACTATGTAGACAAATAGTTTAAGATATCCTCTTTCTTGTAGAAATATATTTTGTTGAAAAAAAAAATTGTCTGTGTATTTTTTCCCAAAACGGTACTTACTTTCTGGACAAGCCTCGTATTTATTATTCATGATCTATGCTAGTAGCACTATCCGTTTAATGAGATCCAAGACCAACATTGTACAAACGTATACGTTTTATTATACTCTATATGAGCCCCTGCTCGCTTCGCTCACCAACTCTGGTGGCAGTCCATAGAGAAGCTAATGCAAACAGATTATTGTATACTCTGATATTTTCGAGGAAACATCTCAGAGGCGGTGACCTATACATAGTTAATGTACGACAGAGATCGAAACAGACACGACCATCTCCGATAATTCGAATTGCGGCATTCGTTGTAATTTCAGCATTATTATTTAAGTAATCAATAGTCAATATTTCAAACAAACTAGCTGTCCCGTGCGAATATTTCCCAAGTTAGGAGTACTTACCTGATTTAATACGTTGATTTAGTTCAGTTAATTACGTTTATTTATTTACATTGGTTTATAAATAACAGTTTATAACACTTGCATACGGAATGTAAACAGTCAAAGTAGCAGCTGTCATGTTAGTTAAACATATTGTTAATAGATGGCGGCTTTCGTTAGGAACAATTACAGTGACTAGATAGAGACAGTGTGGCCAGATGAAAGTGGCCGCCATGTTTTTCCTAAAAGTAATGTTATCTGCCATGAAGTATAATGTAATTTATTTTCAAAATATTTATAAAACATTTTGTTTTATTTCATAAAGGCCTCGTAAACAACTTTTTAAATGTTAAAAAGTAGTTAGAAAGCAGATAAGTTGTTTAAAATGAAATAACCTATAAAAAATAATGGTTTAGCCTACTATCACATTTTTTAACTAGCCTGTGCGGATAGTTGAGTAGCCTACTGACGTTAATTACAAACTAAAGAAAACGAAAAATAAAACAACGAATAGGCCTAAATCAAAATGCAAAATTATTATCCTGTTGTTAATTAGCTTTTTTTTATTTGAATATTTAAATTTTACAAGTTAAATATTTTCAAAGTTACACTTTCTGATTTTTACAATGCATTTATTTCCATCAGATTTTTTTAAATAAGCGAAGCAATTAAAACTTTCCTAACTAACTCATTTATTCTTTTTTCAATTGAAAGCTAATAATAAAATTAATGTCTCTAACAACAATTTAATATCGAAATTACAATACTTTGATTTTGAGGTTAGGCAATTAAAGATTTTCAAGTTTAAGTTATTCAAAGCAGAAAAACAGGTTTCATTATTAATTTCCCTCATTATTTCAGTTAGGCCTACTTATTAATGTGATTCTTGTCTTAGATTTTTCCTTCACCAAGACTAAAAGAAAGAAAAAATAACGATGACAATTTAATTTGAAAACTATGAACAAACGTAGCGCTAACACGGACGAAATATAGGTTTGGGCCAAAAACAGTTCTTAAAATTGCGTAATACTGATAGTTATTGCATTTATCTTTCTATTGATAAAAAGGATTAGCCTATGTTATGAACTTTTTAAAATGTTGTAAATAAAAGACTTTTGGCATGTACTTACTTCTGAAATATGCGAGCTGAAACGATTCCGTAGAGTGGCGGGAGTAGCCTATTCTGCTGTCATTTCCTTAAATATGGTCCAATATCACATACTTCAACACAAATCGCTTTAAAATACCTATTACGTTTATGTTAAAGGAAAAACTAACGAATATCTGTTAAAAAATCGGTAACGTCGCTTTTAAACTAAGTGAACGTGAATGAATGTAATGTAAACAGATACGAATTTAGGAAAAACATGGCTGCCGACATCTCGACCAATAGGAAACAAGACCTCACTTGGCCACACTGCCTTTATCTAGTCACTGTAGGAACCATATAAAGTATAATATAAAAGTATTTTTAAATACACTTTTGTAACGAAAACATGAATTTTAAACTGTTTGTCTATTTTTTGTCAATAGCGGGGAACATAAGCTTTTAAATGAGGCTTTATTAATTATTTTTGATGAAGAATTAAGGGAGATGTCGCTTAGCGACAAAAAACAAATTTTCGAGAAATAATATATAAGGATTTTGACAGTACCAACTAAAGGAAACAATATAATATGTAACACCACATATCAGACATGTAATAAAGTAAGCTTATTGTTTGCAATTTAACTGAATCTAAATTTGAAAGTTTGGTTGCAAATAAACGTACTTTGTCTCATTGTAGGCCTAACCTAAAATTATGTTGGTTTCGTATCCAAATCATCTGTTTTATATATAAGTAACAACAGAATTGAATTGAATTATAATACAGTAAGCGTTTTTCGTCGATTTTTGTTTGCTTTTATTTTTGTTAACCTAAGCTGAAAAAGTTGTTGGTGGGTTTATAATAAACTGATTATAAATTTGCTAAGTAGGTTGATATGGTAATGAATGTAAACAAACATGTGTTGCTCAACTTTTGATCCGAATAGTGGTTTTATAGGGCTGGTAGTGAATCCCCCAGTTTTCACTATTTTTACGCTTTAAAAAGAAAAGTTTGTTAAATTCTTTTCTTAGTGTGCGCCTATGTCCCCGTATACCTTTACATATTCGTATTTGTGTCTTGAGTAGTGTTTGCTCTATGTTGATTCTATGTCAGTTAGTCATTCAGCCAGGACAAAGTCGCTTATATATACAGGGTGTCCCCGAACTCTCTGGACCCCTTTTGTGGATATGTTCCTGGGATCGAGACAAACATAGATCACAATATAAACATGGGTCTACGGGGCTTATTTTTTTGTCTGTCTGTCTGTATGTGTTTTTTACAAAATACTTAATATTTTTATAAGTAGAAAGGATATTGAGCTCAAACTTTGTACACCTATTTTTTGCGTATACTCTTATCACTGTACGAAAAATTACAACATTATTTTAAATATTTTCAAAATGGCGGCCGTTTATAATTTTTACTGTCAAATATCTCAAAAACCGTTAACTTTACAAAAAAATTACAAGAGACAAAAAAGTTTACTTTTTTAAAGACAAACACAATGGTGTTTTTTATTTTGTCTGTAGCTTAAAGGATAACAGAGATATTGAAGAAAAGAAGGAAAAATGTATTTTTTGGTAGTTGTCAACAATACCCAGAATTACTCTAGAAACAAAAATATTTTGAAGTTATTATAAGCTAAAATAATCAGTTATTTGCATTATGTTCTGAACACTTTCTAAGCTGATTCTGCTAGCAAAAAATAAAGAAAAAAGTTCATATATTCATAGGTCCGGAAATGCTTCGTTAGAGAGTTCTTACCCGTGTTTCAGATTACTCACAGAAACGAATCCATATTGAAATATGTAGGATTTTAATTGAGGTGTAAATTTTAATTTAATTTACGTAAAATGAGCAGATAAATTTAAAAAAAAAATAGGTCCCAGTACTGTAACTGCAGTAATTGTTGCGATATTTGACCCAAAACGCAAAATTCGGTCTCAATTCGGACAGAATTTTGCGTTTTGGGTCAAATATCGCAACAATTACTGCAGTTACAGAACTGGTACCTATTTTATTAAATTTATATGCTCATTTTACGTAAATTAAATTAAATTTCACACTTTAATTAATGTCCTACATAATTATTTCAATAGCGATTCGTTTCTGTGAATAATCTGAAACATGGGTGAAATCTTTCGCCAGCTGTAACTCGCTAAAGCCCCCTGCAGACGAGGACAATAGTGGCGGCCAATAGTGGCGTCCAGAAGTGGCGGCCACTGCACTGTCCGGACAGTACACCTACACACGGGGACAATAATGGCTTCCACTAAAAATGTTGTAGTGGCTGCCAGTAGCAAACGAGACGGTGTGAGGTAAACGTGTTAGAGACGAATGAGTTTGATGAAGATTATGAGGAAGCAGTCGATGAAGCTATTGAGGAGGTTGTTGGTGGGATTGTGCATTGTTTAAGTGAAGAGCTGCAAGATATAATGAATAAAAATAGGATGTGCTGGGTCAAAGACTGGGTGGGTCGGAGAAATAATCTGGGAGCTTCGTCCACTATAATTAGCGAGTTAGCCGAAGAGGACCCATTAGAATTCAAGAAAATCATGAGAATGAGTGTAGAACAGTTTATTGAACTATTAAATGTAATTAAAGATAAAATATCAAAAACTGACACGGTAATGAGAAACGCAATTCCTGCTCGTTCGAAATTACAGGTTGCTTTACGATTTTTAGCAACTGGTGATAGTTACCAAACCCTCGCAATCATGTTTAGAATACCAGCCAACACCATTTCAAGTTTTATGCCAGATGTACTTAAAGCAATAACAACTGCATTACAAGAATATATGAAGGTAAGCGCTCAAGTTTTCTTTGCTTTTATGTTAAGTTTTAGTCTAATTAAATAAAAAATGTAATACCTTTTTATACAGTTATAAACAATCTGTAAAAAATCACTGGTTTGTTTTAAATAAAACCCAGCAAATATTTTTACATTTTTCAGGTTGTCCCTTGCAGTGACACTTAATAGCAAAGGTAATAAAGTTGTTTTTTGAAGTGAAAACTTCTTTAGCGGCGTTGGGCACTTTTTGCTTGGGGAAAAAGCATTGAATTCGCGACCGTTACCACTCGAGATATAGTATGTATTATATATATATATATATGTATGTACGCAACGCGAATATACTACATAGCACTTCTTATTGGGAGAGGAAAAAGCATCAAACTCGCGACCGTCACCGCTCGAGATATAGTATGTATCTATATATATTTATAGCTGTTCTACCCGTCTTCGGTCAGGTAAATAAGGAAAACTTATTACAGCTGTCGTACCCGGCTTTGGTCATGTAAATAAGGAACAGATGTTTATATTTGTTATACCAATTTTTTATAGCTGTTGTACCCGTCTTCGGTCATGTAAATAAGAAACAGATGTTTATATTTTTTGTTATACCAATTTTTTATAGCTGTTGTACCCGTCTTCGGTCAGGTAAATGAGGAAAACTTATTACAGCTGTCGTACCCAGCATCGTTCATGTAAATAAATAAAAAATTGCATAGATGTCGTAAAAGACTTAGTTGAGGAAAGTAAGTGAAACTTAGGCACCGTCGCATCTCCGCAATTATTTTAATCCCATTACAACATTAATACATTGTTTAAAAATACTTCCTATAACTCGAAAATACAGTTAACTATATGAAGCTAAAATGTTTTCACTTCTGATGACAGTCCCACGACTGCTTGTTTTTTTTACTTATAGCAAATTTTAATTAAATTAACCTTATAGTTATAATTAAAGAATACACAACCTTAATTATAATTAATGAATTTTAAACAAAGAAATAACTATGACATAATTAAAAACACATAGTATAATTACATAATAAAATAGTGTGTTAGAACATATCAATTTAAATTTCTATAAATCAAACTGCCCTCAGATATATATTCCTTATTAAAATCATCATCGGAGTCGCCACAGTAGGATGAGGTTCCGGACAGCATTGGAGAAGGGGTTGGTCTCGGGGGCTGCAACAGCTTCAAGCGCTCTTTTGTGAGCATTGATTGCATTTTGTCTTGAAGTGTTAGACGGTTAACTATGGGAAGATCCCTCAACTGTGCCGCGACATATTTACCAAAAACCTCACATTCATCAGGCTGCACTTTTGTTGAAGTAGAAGCCCGGCTTTCTGTTATTTTCTGCAATTTTTCAATTGCACCTTCAACCTTTGACAGTTTGCTTAGGCGTCGTTTCTTCACCGTTTGCGGTTGAAACGCAGGAACAAGTGGTGTTTGTTTAGGTCTTTCTTCTTCAGAAATATTCTCAACAGTGCCAACCACCAATTCCGATTGATTTTCTGTTCCATCAGAAAGAACAGATTCATCATTGATAGACGGTGTAGCCTGAAACAGAAGACATATCATATTTTTTTAAACTTTCTACTAGGCCTAGTTATTAGTAAGTAATGTTTTGTTTTCAGGTCCCACAAAAATTGGAAGATTGGCTGGAAATACAGAAGAACTTTGAAACAAAATGGAATTTTCCTTTATGTTGTGGAGCAATAGACGGAAAACACGTTGCCATAAAACGTCCACCTGGAAGTTCCTCAGAGTTTTATAACTACAAAGGAAGTTATAGCGTTATACTTTTGGCTTTGGTAGATGCAGATTACAAATTTCTGTACATAGACGTGGGTACTAATGGAAGAGCCAACGACGGTAGTGTTTTCCGATTGTCATCGCTTAAAACAGCTATGGACAACAATACGCTAAATTTTCCTAATGACTACATGATTGTAGGTGATGACGCGTTTCCTTTAGCACCAAACTTAATGAAGCCATTTTCGAAGAAGAATTTGACATTAATAGAACGTATATTTAACTATCGTTTATCACGTGCACGCAGAGTAGTGGAGAACGCTTTTGGAATAATGGCAGCAAGATTTCGCATATTTAGAAAAGAAATCGAAGTTGATTTAAAAACAGTGGATTTAATCGTACAATGTGCTTGTACTCTCCACAATTGGCTTCGTACAACGTCACCAGCTACATACTTAGAAAGAGAATGGGTTGATCAAGAAGACACTGAAACTGGACTTTTTCACCCCGGCAAATGGCGTTACATGGGAACAGATTTGCCGCCATTGAGGACTGCTCGCTCGACAAACACCTATTCGAAACGAGCTTCAGAAAAAAGAAAGAAACTGTCTGAATACTTTAGCAAAGAAGGGCAAGTATCTTGGCAGATGAATGCTATTGGCATGTAATTAGTGGGATAATAAATGTTTTACAATTTACGTATATATTTTTTTTTTCATAAACCCTCTTATTTACTTGTATTTAATCATATAAAAATAGTTTCAAAGATAAAAATATAAAAATAAAAAAACCTACTTAATAGTGGCGAATCCCCTTAAATTAAAATTTTGTAAGGCTATTTTCTCAAATTACAAAGCCTACATTATTCTATATAAACTACTAAAAATAAACTTACCAAATTAGAATATGATTTGCGTGTGATGATAACATCTCTCATGAAAACGTCTGCTGCAGCGAACCAAGGGAGTTTGGGTGTGTAGACTTCATCTGCACCAGTTCCACTTGTTTTCGATTCATTAACTTTAAGAAGTTCTGCTCTATATGTTGACTTAATAGCTTTAACACGAGCTCTCAAAAAGCCTAAGTCCGGCACAGTAATTCCTTCCCCAACTAATTCATCTCTTAACTTTAACATTGCACTTTCCCTCTTTGACTTATTTGTATATTCAGAATGCCGAATGTTCCAAAGAAGTTCGTAATTATTATTGTAGATTTCCAAAAAAAACATTATATTGTCCGCACTCCACTTCACACAGGCTACTTTCTTTACGTCTTCGCCTTTTGAACACATCACAAATATACTTAAAATAAACAAAAACACTGCAAATGAAATTCAAAAAACTACTTAATCTGGTTTTCTCGACGGAGTCTAGAGCTCTACTGGCTGGCAGTGCCGTTAAAACACGGGACAATAGTGGCTGGAAGTAGGTCACGTGACTCGCTAGTGGCGCGTCAACGTCCAGTAAACTCAAATCAGTTTGTGTTTAGTGGCTGGCAGTAGCTACTGGAACTAGAGGCTGCCACTACCTCATCACACGGGGACAGTTACAGGCGGCCACTAATGGCTAGGTCCATTGGCCGCCACTATTGTCCTCGTCTGCAGGGGGCTTAACGAAACATTTCTGGATCTATGAATATATGAACTTTTTTAATTATTTTTTGCTAGTAGAATCAGCTCAGAAAGTGCTCAGAACATAATGCAAATACCTGATTATTTTAGCTCATAATAACTTTAAAATATTTTGTTTCTAGAGTAATTCTAGGTATTGACAACTACCAAGAAATACATTTTTCTTCTTTTTTTTTGTCAATATCTCTGTTATCCTTTGAGCTACAGACAAAATAAAAAAAACTATTGTATTTGTCATTAAAAAAGTAAACTTTTTTGTCTCTTTTAATTTTTTTGTAAAGTTAGCGGATTTTGAGATATTTAATATTAAAAATTATAAACGGCCGCCATTTTGAAAATATTTAAAATAATGTTCTAACTTTTCGTACAGTGATAAGAGGTTACTCAAAAAATAGGTATACAAAGTTTGAACTCAATATCCTTTCTACTTCCAAAAATATTAAGTATTTTGTAAAAAACCCATACAGACAGACAGACAAAAAATAAGCCCCGTAGACCCATGTTTATATTGTGAAATATGTTTGTCTTGATCACAGGAACATATCCACAAAAGGGGTCCAGAGAGTTCGGGGACATTCTGTATAAAAATACAGGGTGATTTTTTTAAATCGGCCACCATTGGCATCTCATAAACTATAAGAGTTACAACAATCTTTAAATGGGGGACTTTTCCTACTTTTTCCCTTTCATTAAAACTACAATATTAACATTTTCAAAAACTCCGCCATTTTTCCAATATGGCGGCCAACTTCATTTTTTCAAATGGAAACCCCCATTTTTTATATTTAATTTCGATTAAGGATACAAATTTAAGACATTTTTATTCTTTTGTATTTTTTCCTAAACCCAACCGTTTATGAGCTACAGCTTCTCAAAAATTATCTATTTTGTGATTTTTTTTAATTGGGCCACCATTGGGATCTCAGAAAGTATTAATTTTACAGCAAACTTTAAATGGGGAACCTTTCCTTGTTTTATGAGAAATTAAAAAATATGTAGTTAAAATATTTCTAAATGGCCGCCATTTTCCAATATGTCGGTCAACTTTGAAATTTCTTATGGAACCCCCTACTTTTTATGACGGATTTAGGTTTCACATGCAATTGTAAGACTTTTTTATTCTTGGTGTTTTTTTCATAAACTTAACCGTTTAGTCGCTAGGAGCGCTGAAAGTTTCAGAAACTCTTATTTCAACAATTATTAAAGAGGCATGTTTTACCATTTGCAAACAATAAAATTTAACTCAAAGTGCAACATATTGTACAGTGGAATGTTAAAAAGCTGTGTCAATTTCACAAATACTTTATTTTATACATAAACCTACTAAATTACTGTTAAATAAACGGTACCAGGAACTGGCACATACTTTCTCACAAACATATTTAAATTATTAAACAGATTCACTGTGACTTGTAGGGTGGGGTAGGAGAGGTTATTTTTTTAACAGTAATTTAAGTAACTTTTTTGTATAAAATTAAGTATTTGTGAAATTACATCAGCTTTTTAACTTTACTTTGTACAAAATATTACCCTTTGAGTTAAATTTTATTGTTTGCAAATGGTAAAACATGCCTCTTTAATAATTGTTGAAATAAGAGTTTCTGAAACTGTCAGCGCTCCTAGCGGCTAAACGGTTAAGTTTATCAAAAAAACACCAAGAATAAAAAAGTCTTACAATTGCATTTAAAATCCAAATTCGTCATAAAAGGTAGGGGTGTCCATTATAAATTTCAAAGTTTACCGCCATATTGGAAAATGGCGGCCATTTAGAAATATTTTAACTACATATTTTTTAATTTCTCATAAAACAAGGAAAGGTTCCCCGTTTAAAGTTTGCTGTAAAATTAATACTTTCTGAGATCTCAATGGTGGCCCAATTAAAAAAATCACGTAAAATAGAAAATTTTTGAGAAGCTGTAGCTCATAAACGATTGGGTTTAGGAAAAAATACAAAAGTATAAAAAAAGTCTTAAATTTGTATCCTTAATCGAAATTCAAGATAAAAAATGGGGGTTTCCATTTGAAAAAATGAAGTTGGCCGCCATATTGGAAAAATGGCGGAGTTTTTGAAAATGTTAATATTGTAGTTTTAATGAAAGGGAAAAAGTAGGGAAGGTCCCCCATTTAAAGATTTTTGGAACTTTTATAGTTTCTGAGATGCCAATGGTGGCCCATTTAAAAAAATCACCCTGTATATACTAGCTGGCCCGACCTGGCTTTGCACGGATAGACAAATCAAAGTTAAATGTATATTAACAAAAAATATATTATATCAATAAATATATTACACTATGTATTTCTTATGGGGATTTTTAGTAATTTTGACCACCCCAAACCTCCCCTAAAATTTCGATTTTTTTAAAAACTCTTTCTTAGCGAGCACCTAGGGCCCTAGAGGAAGTTACATAATAAATTTCATTCCAATCTGTTCGGTGTTTCTTTTTAGAAACTTTGACCCCCCAAACCCCCTAAATTTTGAATTTTTTAAAACCCTTTCTTAGAGAGTACCTAGGGCCCTAGAGGAAGCTACATACCAAATTTCATTCCAATCCGTTCGATGGTTTTTTTTTTAGTAACTTTCCCCTAAACATCCCCTAAAATTTCTAATTTTTTAAAACCTTTTCTTAGGGAGCACCTATCGCCATAGGGGAATCTACATACCAAATTTCATTCCAATCCGTTCGATGATTTTAGAGAAATCGTGATTTTGTAACTTTGACTCCCCCAAACCCCCTAAAATTTCGAATTTTTTTAAACCCTTTCTTAGCGAGCATCTATGGCCCTAGAGGAAACTACACACCAAATTTCA
>JAGFPH010000508.1:97999-116831 GCA_018207615.1 Philaenus spumarius
AACCCCCCCCCCCCCCTAAAATTTCGAATTTTCGGAAACCCTTTCTTAGTGGGCGTCTAGACGGTCTAGAGCCTTTAAAGAGTATTAGTGCCAAATTTCATGTTTGTAGGCCTCGTGGTTTTGGAGAAACTGTGATGAGTCAGTGAGTCAATGAGTCAATGGTATTTGGCTTTTATAAGTAGGCCTATAGATATATAATTAGATATCCATGTTTATATAAAAAAATTACGTCAGACACTATCAAAGAAGACTATTTTACCCTGACACCAATTTTTCAGTTAAAGTTGAAAGTTTCGTTTTTCATTTAAAGTAAAGAAGAAAAATATCTAAAACAGAATATGATAAATTATTTCAATACAATAACTATGTAGGTTAATATTTTATTCACACGGCGGCCTTGGCCTGGAAACCTAGATACAAGTTATATAGGTCACGACACATTCAACGCTTTGTAAACAGGATAACGTATACAATAAGGTGTATAATGGCTCATCCCTGGGGTGCGTTTGCATTACTATGTGTTGGCCTTTGCTTTCAGCCTGGATGGTTATCTTAACATTTATTTTAGCACCGATCATAGTCCCCACACGTTTTGGGGTGTCATTAAAATTGTGTGTTATATACTGTATATATTTGTTCGCATTTTACACCCGATTTGGTGCAATTTTCGTGCACACGTTGGTTTTCCATATCGTTCGGACGATTAGCCAAAACAATTCAACAACAGCAAGCACATTTTTTTAACTAGAAGAATTTATTTTTACATTTTCTGTACCAGAATGAAAAATTTGTGGGGTTTTATCTAAATAAATAAATATAGGAGATTATTCTGCATATTTTGTTTTTTCACGGCCTCATAGATCGTCAGGTTCCCCCAAAATCGATCAAAACGTAAAATACTAAGCCTATAGTGAATATATATAGATAATAGTGAATATGAAGTTTTGTCTGACCTGACAACTAAGGTTGTATTGCCTTTCCCATTCACAGAAATTTATAGACATTTATATAAAATTAGCAGGTACCCGTGGCTTCGCACACGGTCCAAAGATTCGCCGCATAGTAATAAATGTTTATTGTTTTAGGGTTTGTTATTACATTCTCACCCCTTTTCAGTACGCTATAAAATGAAACTATGGTTTAGATAGTATATATGTATTGTAAGAAATAAATGTACCAATTTCCAGCTCTCTAGCTTAATGGGAAGTATAATAATTAATTTGTATTGTTTTAAGGGTTGTTACATTTTCACCCCTTAGCAGTACACTAAAAAATACAAATATGGTTTACTTTTTATATAAATATTGTAAGAAATAAATGTACCAATTTCCAGCTCTCTAGTCTTAATGGAAGTACAATAATAAATATTTATTGTTTTAGGGGTTGTTTCAACCGTTAAATCTAAATGAATTTTAGCCTATGTGTCTTTCCAGGTCATGATCTATATATGCGCTAAATTTCATTCAAACCCGTCCAGTAGTTTTTACGTGATTGAGTAACAAACACACACAGACAGACACCATTAGATTTGTATATAATAGTATATATAAGTACAGAAACAAGTTGAATGCTGCCCCCAACATAAGACTATGCTTGCCTTCTTTTGAACCTAACTTCAAAAAATTGTCTGCAACAATGCAAGGACAAGGCTCCCACTAATATAAATTGCAAGTAAAAGAGGTGACGAAAGTGTTTTCTTACAAATTAAAGTATTTTTTTTTCAATTATAATAAAACGAATGGCAGAACTAATTTCTTAATATTTTATATTAATGGAGTACTTTCTGTTAGATATTTTATTTAGTATTGAAGTATTAAAGTGTAATCGAAAAATACAGTACTCAGATTTTTAAACTGTATATATTGCTAACTCTATTACTATACATTACTGACACAAAAATTGCATTATGCACTATTTTTGTATAGATAGGAATTATAGGCCGGGGTACAATTTATTGAAAGAAGTTGGTAAGGGTTGACAAGCACCTGCAAAAACATTGAGAACCAATGATATTGATAACTAGGGGAGACCCCTGCGTGCTTCGCACGCCAACCCACAATGGAACCTTCTAAAAACATATGTTATGTTTTATTTATAATAAAGGTGTAGGATTAATAATAACCTCAAAACTAAGATGGTAAATAATGATAAATGTTCAAATAAAATTATTTCTTATATTTGATAACAGCTGTTATAATCTTGGTTAAAAGAACCAGCAAGGCTCAGGTTTACACTTTAAAACGCTAACCTAAAAGCTAGAAATACAAAAATAATTGCTTCAAATTTTGAAATCAGCTGTTAATGGAAATATTGGAGCGAACAGCTATAAATATTAGCTGTTATTTTATTCAATTGGTTGCTATGGGAATAAATGTAAATACATTTGTTGGTTTATATATATTATTTATTTTCTGTCAAATGTAGTCTGTATTTGTACTTTACCTTTTATGTGGCTACATGTTTCACTGCCACAGACAGCATCATCAGGCCAGCTATCTATGTCCACTCAAACACTTATATATATACACAACACTTACGGTAACACATATTTTCGTACATTTTTCGTACACGTCACATAAATATGAATATGAACAATGAATATGTTGGTTTATCATTCTAGGCCTAACATAAAAAATTTTTCCGACTAAATTTACAAATATTGAAATAAAAAAAGGTTTTTATCGAAATGAATTATAGCCTGTGCTACTCAGTGATAGTGTAGCTTTTTATTAGTAAAACTATTTTTTCAATCGGTTCAGTAGTGCCAGAGATTACCCCCTACATACAAACAAACAAAAAAACAAACTTTACCTCTTTATAATTTAGTATAGACTAAGGGAGGCTTAAGTATAATTATTAAGTCTACATATAGCAAGCGTTAATAATGATTTCAGAGCCAGCACTACTTAGGCCTACTGCTAAACAAAAACTTAAAATACAAAATGAGAACTGTGAAGTTATTTTAAAGCTAGAAATCAATTTCTAATGAAAATGCCACTGAGAAATAGCCTGCATGCCATTTTACAGGTGTTAGAGTATCAGCTGATTACCTATACTGGAAAAACACGTCGGATGAGCTACGTTATAAATAACGCTGATCTAGAGCATTTTTTGTTTTCAACCTTCATCACAATGACTATTAATCATTATATTTGTTTAAATTTTATGAATATAATAACAGCTGTTTTAAATATGTATCACTAGGTTATTTATTACCACATTATTCGAAACATTTTAATTTCAACGCAGAATGATTTCCTTACAGTAAATAATCGTACTTGTGACGTAAACTTGATACTATTCCGTGCTAGTAAAGAAAGCATACTTAAACTGCATGTTGAATGGAGTAAGATTTGAATGCAAGGTTGCAACGAGTGTCATGACCACTAGACTGATAACATTCACGGCCATTGAACTGTACTTGCAGGTAACATACACGTGGGCTTTACGCAACCGTTGATAACAAGCATTAGCGGTTAAGTGCAATGGTCGTCGGGCGTGCTACGAAACTAAATAAACGGTACCAGATAACTGCCACACACTTTCTCCCAGTTGAAACTTAATACCTTCCCAAGAGTAGCGTAGGAGTTGGTTATTTAGAATTGCAAAAGTAGGACATACCATGGAAAATATTAGATGCATGTAACACACATCCATATTATATTATATTATTATTATTTAAAATATTCCATCGATTTCGAACAAATTTGCACCAAACATGACAACTAGGCCTGAATAGATGCACGAAAAAAGGTTTTGAAACATTTTGAAAAACAACTTCCTTTTTGGCCAAAAACCCCTAAAAATCAGTTATTATTATTATTATTACCTAAACGAGAATTTTTAGAAAGATGCCTTTTTTGCATATGGTAGGGTACATTAAGGGCTAAAAATAAGCCAAATTTTATCCAAATCGTTAGAGCCGTTTTTGAGAAATTTAGATTTTTATCGTTTTTTGGCCATTTTTATAGGGAAAAACCCCTTAAAAATCAAAAATTTGAAATTTTTTTTAAAAACGCCTGGAGATATTCCAGAACTACTCACCTACATACCAAATTTCATCAAAATCGGACCGTTGGTATGGTCTCCAGCTCTGTACACATCCTAACAGACACACGGACAGACATCACCAAAAAACCACTTTTTTGGGTTCTGGGAGCACCAAAACAAATAATTCCACTAAAAATATTTTTGGGTTCAGGGAGCACCAACACAGATAATTCCACAAAAACATGTTTTGGGGTTCAGGGAGCACCAAAACGGACAATTCCACTAAAAATTCAAATTCGAAAGTTTGGACGAAAACAATACTTTCTCCGTATACTACGTATAGGGTGGAGAAAGTAAAAATAAATATTACAAATTGTTGCATACATTTCAGAATAAATATTCGCTTGTGCCATATTTACCAAAAGAGGATAGCAAATTCGTAACTTATACATCTACATCATTGTAGTTGTTTTGGAGCTGCGTGTCATCATTAGGTGTTTTTTTTTAATAAAACAAATATACATTTACAGGGCTACAGAAAGAAGGTATTAGGAGAAATCTGAGGAATTATCTAATAAACGGATGGAATATAAAACATCAAATAGCTTCTTATGAACAAAACGAAATTAAACTTCTTGGTGTACGAAGTTAAATACATCTACACAAGACGTGCGAATAATATGTTTTGGAGGAAATGTATAATTTATCTGTAGAAAGTTTTGAAAACGAGATTTAAAAGAAATTTGCGTACAGTAAATCAGTGTTTACACCGAGGCACGCATATTAAGATTTGTATGAGAAGACAAATTCGAACATCAAGTAATACAAAAGTTCATGTAATAGCATATTATGTAACGTTATAAGTATGCAGGGGTTTTCTGTGCAAGCATAATAGTTTGGAAACTCAAAAATAAAAAAAAATAGGATTAAAACTCGATAACAGTATCACTAATAAAAGTGCACGAAACAATAATAATACAATCGAAATTATAGTTTCGTTAGAAATGAGTACAGTTGAAAGAGGTAAATGACCAAGTATCCTTCCCCTACAACCCTAAGGAAAACATTACCCATTTATTGAGCCACAGACACATGTGACGTCACTCGTCGTGCACAGATAGTTACGTTTTGAATAGGCATTTCCTTATTGTGAAAGGTAATTATTGGATGATGAGATGCGATTGATTCTTGAGTTTTCCGATAGTTGGCGCTAGGTTAGTTTCGGTACTGACATTTTCTTTTTTTACCGTAAACGAATTTGTAGAATAACTAGGGAGACCCTTGCGTGTTTCTCACGACATTCCCCTTTCACTCTCCATCTGTAAAATAATAATTTATTTGTTAATTAGATCACGCAGCTGAACCGCTGACGTGAGTTTCACGAATTTCCAAAGTTAAGTTTATATATCTTCTCATGAAGGCGCTGAATAGCTGCCTGCGAGTACGAAATATATTAATAGCTTTTTTTGGCATATTAAATAGTCCTATAAGGTCATGTAAAAAAACAAAATGTGCAGAATAATCGACTGTATTTATTAAGGGAAACCCCTGCGTGCACCGCACGCCAACCCCGCTGGAACCTTCTATACACATAATCATGTTATGTTTCTTTAAAATAAAGGAGTAGGATTAATAATAATCCCAAAGATAAGACAGTAAATAGTGTTAAATATCCAAATCAAATTATTTTGTATATTTTATAACAGCAGTTATAATAAAGGTGAAAAGAACCATTAAGGCTCAGGTCTACACTTTAATAAGAACCTAACCTAAAAGTTAGATATAACAAAGTTTGAAATTAGCTGTTAATGGATTAAAGCAAACAGCTGTTATCTGTTATTTTATTCAATCGGTTGCTATGATAATAAATGTTAATACAGGTGTTGATTTATCAGCCTAGGCCTAACCTATGGATTTATCCGACTAAATTTACAAATATTGAAATAAAAAAATGTTTATAGTGTAGCTTTTTTTAGTAAAACTATTTTTTTCAATCGGTTCAGTAGTTCCAGAGATTACCCCCTACATACAAACAAATTTTACCTCTTTATAATATTAGTATGGATAAATAACAATAAGAGACTGTAATTGTAGAGTGGAGGAAAATGACTACGATTGAAAATATTAAAACCAAAACCTTTTTAAAACTTAATTTATGAAGACATTTTGTTTTCTCGGCCCAAGAATTATTAACGTATTAAATATAATAATTTTATCGTAAAGTGTGCAGTTGTTTTGTTTTACTGCTGCCTAATCTTTTTGGATTAGTAGAATTATTATTTTAAAAAATGTTTTCTTCTAGGAGGTTTTTAAAATTTAGAAATTATCAAACTAAAAATAGCCAATTTGGGAGCATTTTTAAGTGTAACATTTTCCTTCGGCACTTTATGTTTTTTACAAAGCTTTTCTGTGAAAGTCTATTTAATATTCATCAGGGGCAAATAGTATTTAAATTTTTCCATTCAGATTTTGTATGATAATGTATAAACTTTTTAACTATCCTTACAGGACTACAGATGTTTAATCTGTACTAATAAAACAATTTGTGTGTTAGTTCATCAGTCTAGGCCTAACCTAAGATTTGTTCCGACTAAATTTACAAATATTGAAATAAAAAATGTTTTTATCAAAATTAATTATGTCCTATGTTACTCGGGGATAGTGTAGCTTTTTATTAGTAAAACTATTTTTTCAATCGGTTCAGTAGTTCCAGAGATTACCCCCTACAAACAAAAAACAAACTTTAAATCTTTATAATACTCTTATAGATATAGATAAAACTCCAAAAAATATTATTCTAATACTGAAAATGTTTAAAAAAGGTACTTCCGATCAAAAATTGTGCTTACGGTTGTTGAATATTTTTTGGCTAGCGAACTCGTCCGAGCGATATAGAAAACCAACGTTTGTACCGAATTTGGGTCAAATCGAACGTAACACGAGGCCGTTATAGAGTGCAAATACATAGATTTGTCCTTTTGGTTTACATGTTAAACACGTATTGTAAAGAGCACAGAGTTGGCGTAAAGAGAGACGTAAGGTATCATATATTCAAGGTCAAAGCCAAACATCTGAGTCAGTAGTGCAAGAAAAAGATATCTGCTGCAATAGGAATAATTATCTTAGATAATGCAACGTTGATACAAAGCTTCGCGATATTCTTACGTTCTCCTCAATGTAGTCTAGCCTACATTCATTATGCAAGAACATGATATATATACCATTGATAAGCATTTGTACCTGACTTGGCACGTGTTATAAATGAATCAATCGATGTAGTGTTTCTTGCAATAATTGATATACATAAATATAAAAGAATCAATTCCTAAACCTCCTGAAGTTAGGACTAGTTTGGGTTCAAGTAATAAAAACGTTACCACAAATATGATCATTTAATCTGGTGTCTGGAGAGTAGATTACACGGTGTCGTGCCGTATGCGACCCACCAATTTGTCTTAGTGCCACTAGCGACCCAACACATCTAGGTTAGGTTAGGTTGCAACCGATTGTATATAATGCTATTTTAAGTGATGATAAAGCTACAGCTGATTCCATTTTAATTAAAAATTAAATAAAAAGCAAAAACATGTTTTTTTTAATATGGTCCAACCCCAAACCACCCCGTGGTAGCAACTGGAAATTAAAGATATGCTAATGCATAGATCTCTAGGCCAAAATGAGGCTCTGGCAGACTGTACATGTTTCTTATAGACTTAGTGCATAAGGTTTATAAACTACGAGTAAATTATGTTAAAACGACGTACCGTAAAAATTCGAATGTAATGGGTCGCATGCATGGGCGCCCATATGATATTTTCTGCGGGGGGGGGGCGCTAGACCGATGGGTGGGGCTTAACACGTTCACTGCTAAGAACGCACACGTGAGCTTGACACTGAACACTATGAGAAGCGGCCGACGCACAGTGCATTGCACACCAACCCCCGTATTGGGGTATTTTCAATACACAATACATTGCGTGCTTCGCACGCCGTATTGGGAGCATTTTCAATTAAAAGTGCATTGCAGCTAATGCTTGAACTTTTGTAAAAAATAAAATAAGTTTATGTGAAATCAAACGGCACATAACATTTAAAACATATTTTAGTGCTAATCTCTTTAAAGAAAAATACCTGACTATAATTAATAATACATATTTTCCTTTCCCTTGGAGCTAGGGGGAGCCTTGGCCCCCCTCTGCCCATAGGTATGGGCCCCCACGGTAGCATGAGGCACAGTAAGCTACTAGCAGGGACTCTACTGCCACGATTTTTGCTGGGTCGCATGCGGCATGGTCGCACTCGACACATAACCTCTTACACGAACATCTCGTTACACTACCTTTGGGGCCAGCTACCTAAGCTGGGAATTCCAATTCCCACTAATTCTGCTCTCATTACGGTAATTTCTCCGTAATTACACCAACACTCTGAACATAATTTAATGCTATGGGCTTACTTATATAATGATAATTCTAAAGTTACAACTTAACAGATTTGTTACATTCTTTTACTAAGGCCTGTATAAAGCTCTTTAAAATTACTCTTATTAATTTATCTGTACTAATATTATAAAGAGGTAAAATTTGTTTGTTTGTAGTATGTAGGGAGTAATCTCCGGAACTACTAAACCGATTGCAAAAATAGTTTTACTAATCAAAGCTACACTATCCCTGAGTAACATAACCTAAAAATAATTTTGACTTATCGGTTGAAACAACGCCTAAAACAGTAAATAATAATTGTTATACTTTCCTTAAAGCCAGAGAGCTGAAATTTTGTACATTTATTTCTTATATGATACATAGAGAAAGTAAACTAGATTTGCATTTTGTCGCGTGCTGCTAAGGGGTGAAAATGTAATAACCCCTAAAACAATAAAAATGAATTGTTATATTTTCCTTAAAGTTAGTGAGCTGAAAATTTGTACATTTATTTCTTACAAGATATATAGAAAAGGTATCATAGATTTACATTTTTTCGCGTGCTGCTAAGGGTTGAAAATGTAATAACAACCTCTATAAAAATGTTGATTGTTATATAACTTTCCTTAAAGCTAGAGAACTGAAAATTTGGCATTTACTAATTTAAAATGTTTTATAGGAAATAAAATAAATAATAACACACGAAATTTAAATAGCTACGTCTAATGGGTGAACTGGGGGGGTAACAGCTCCTTATAAATATTGTTATACTTCCCATGATTGACACCTTTGTTTCATAAGTGGTAATCTGTTTGCTTCACCGTGGGGGTTGGCGATCATTCTAGTATTCTGTATAATAATTCGTATAGTCGTATATCTCTTACATATTTACTGTGTATGTTTACAAACGGGAAACATTCTGTGACTAGAGCCCTTATGTAAATGCTTTAGACTATTTTTTTCAGGGTTTCAATTCTGTTTTTACAAAACAACGTAAAATAAAACTAAACAAATTTATTAACAAATATACAAACGACAAAAATCCAACATTAATGATGACAGTAATGGATTGTACAAACTACAATCATTTCGCCAGTCCAAATCCTGGATAAAGTGTGATGGGAATCAGAATATATTTATACTAGTAGTTCTGTGAACAGTAGACCTCGCTCGTTGAAATAACAAATGTGGTTTTGAGCTTAGGTTAAAAATAGTGTACCAGTAAGGAAGAAAGCACAAGGTTTAGCCAGTGAAACATTATTTACAATTCCCGCGATTCCGGGATTTCTAGTTTTCGTTTTGATTTCTTTTCTTGAGCTTTAACTGCTAAAGATTTTCTTTTAGAGGCATTGTGTTTTATTTAGGTTAATAATGCGTAAGATAGCTAAAAACATCGCGTTATAGAGGGACAACATACAATTAAATATTTACATACTTAAATAACTCAAACTTAACAATGTATCATAAGTTAACTTAAGTTCCATATCATATTCCAATATTAGAAATAATGAAAACAAACGATGTTAAAACGTCGTGATAGTGATCTCAACCCATGTACCAACACTTGCCACAGTGTCCTACGGTCATTTTTTGTATGTCCTTTATCGCCGCGAGGTTTCATTTGTTTCATCTCATTTTGTAATTCAAGAAAAGCTAAGTCAAATAATTTTATGAAATTTACAATGATAATTTACAGGTATACAGTTCAATTCTTTGATTTATTCTCTACACTTTCTTATAATAATAGGCTATGTCATTTTTGGGCAAATGATATATTCCTAAATTACTATTCAAAACGGGCCTAGTTTTGTTAGCAGTCTTGTAGTAGAAACATAAAAACTGGTGTTTTCAAAATAAGAAATTTGAAATTGATAAATATTTTTATACAATTCTATTTAGAACTAAATTACGAAACTTTTTATATTTATGAAAAAACTTACAATATGTAGGCCTAAAGTTAAACATTTTCCTTTCGTTACTGAACGTGATTGTTTCTTGAGCTAATAACTTTCTTAATTTTACTTCAATAATTTTTTTTACTGTCATATATGAATTCTTTAAACCTTTATCTACAAAAAAGCTATGGAACACTTTTGAATTGGTTTAGATTAAACGTATAAAACATGGTTGAAATACAAAAACTTGGACGATTTTAAACAAATTCTAAGTTTACGGCCATTTTGTGAGCTTACAGTTAGAGATACGGAAAAAAATCAAGAATACAATTTTGTTTAAAATTTAATTTGCATGTTATTAGTTTTGAAATTCGACTTACGGTTAAGCCACAAACTGGCTTTGGAAAAAAGCTTACAATGAGAGAAACGGTTCGGCCGCCATTTTTATTTTATTTAGGGGGTTAAAAATGAAAAATGGAAAAAAAACGTATATATACATAGCTCGGCCTAGGAATAAGGAACATTCATGCAAAAAATCATCAAAATCGGTCAAGGCGTTTGGCCGTAATCGTGAGACAGACGCACAGACACACAGACGAAATGCGGAACGGTCGAGTTAAAACGGAGACCTCGCTTACACTCGGTCAATTAGTGAGATTAGTGTCAGACCCAACTCAGGTAGCTGGCTCCAAAAGTGTAACGAGATGTTCGTATAACCAACTGTCCTGTATTCCTTAATTTAAACTCGGAATGAAAGAAAACTGTCGACCTCCAAGTCTTAATACGTTTCCAGTATTGGTATTGAAGACACAATATGGCTACCATAATTACATATAGCCTAATTAAAACCATAAGACCGTGAAGTACAATACAGTTAACCCAACTAGGTTTCCAGTTCAACAAAAGTTGTTCCCAACAATGTTGGACGCAAAGTTGGGCACTTTGTTTGTTTTAAAGTTGAAATGGAATGCATAAATTTGACGCGGCGCAAAGTTGGGCGCATAGCAATGTTGGGGACAAAAATGTTGAGGCGCAGTGTCTTGCGGTTTTGTGCCCAACACAATGGAAACAGTCCTCGACTTTGGAGAAATGTTGGGCGCAAAACCACTCATGCCAGATCACCTTTTCTGTTGTTACCATGGTTACCACGGTTTAGTTATTATTTTATCAAGACTAATGTAAGCACAGAATGGAAACAGGTCCAAGATTTGAAACATTGAGCACAGCTTTGTTGGACTCGATGCAAAGAAAGTACGTATAGTCTCCTAACATTGCACTCAACAAAATCCCCAACATTGTTGTACGAAATGTTGAATTTCCACAGGAAGGATGAGCTATTAGAGTGACTTATGGTGAGACCTAAGGTCGGGAGTGGTCAATGAGCCCCAGAACATGTTTTTGGGTGTATAGTTTGTCCAAATAGGCGTGCGCTCTGAACCATAAAATTGAAGTAAAATCGACCCTTGCTCCTCACGCGCACACACACTGCCTACCTATCTTTCTTCTATGAATCTGCGCTCAGGTAGGCAGTGTGAGTGTGACTGCGCGTGTGGAACGAGGGTCAATTTTACTTCGATTTTATGGTTTAGAGCGAATGCCTGTTTGGACAAACTATAACTAAAAATTGTATATAAATAAGTGTAAATGTGTTCGCACTCTGACGTTCGATTTGAACCAAAATTGGTACTCTCGTTGGTTTTCTAAATCGCTCGACAAGATCGTACTAGAAGGAAATCTTTCAGGAGGAGTTTTATCTAAAAGCGTAAATATAGGAGATTATTTTGCACATTTTGTTTTTTTACAGGAACTGATAGCCCGTCTGGTTCCCAAAAATTTATCGAAACGTGAAATACTAGAAAAATACCCGGTTCAAATCCACGTGAGGGGTTTTAGCGAGGGGCAACTTCTGAGTTGATTCCGCAAAATTGAGGTCGCAAACCCGTAAAGCGAGTTTTCCGCTAGCGTAACGAAGCATCGCGCAGGGCTGGAGTCTGGGGTGCAAACAAATTATACTAATATATTTCGTATACGCAGGCAGACATTCAGCGTTTTAGTGAGTAGACCAACTTTCCAAATAGTTGGTTGAAATCCCAAAATATATAAATTTAATTTTGGATATTTGCTCAACTCACGTCAGCGGTTCAGCTGCTTGGACGGGTTATTAACTTAACAAATTAAGAAAGAAAGGAAATTAATTTTAAGCTTAATACTTTTCTTCCTATTTGTAACACACATGAATGCTATGGGCTCCAAAATTCCAAAATTGTTCCAAAGTCCCAAAATTGTATATTAAGTTGTATTGTACTGAAATAATAATGATCGTATAGAACTACGTGATCAGTTAACATTTCCCTAAATTACAAAACCTAGTTTTATTTTCTAATATGTTCTGCCATGAGCTAAAAATATTGATGACATCTTAAACTGTTATAAGGTTTACTCAATCTAGCATAAGGATTGAGTAAATCCTTGTTACACACGGTCTTGTTTATGTTCGTGTTAAATGTGTGGTTGGTTAGAAACTGCAGTTTTAAAACTCATCAATAAATTATAATAGTTAGAGTTGTATTTAAAAGATAACTAACATGGTAATAAATGCCAATTATTTGAACAAACACTTAATCAGCAAGTCCATAGACCATCCTCTGAGTTGGCGCTCTTAATCAATAACTAATATTATCACACACACAATCACACATTTACACATAACTTTACTAAGAAATGTAAACACAAAAACGAACAAATTTACAAAAGTAATATTAACTAATGGCTATGTCCTATTACTAAGGAAACATTCAGATATTAATGAAAAATTAAATAAGAAATACATATGATTGTCTAAATGATAGAGACAATTAATGAACTACAACTTAAATACCCTAATTTTTGTAATAACAAATAACACAAAAAGTAACCATTCTTGGAGAAAAAAAATGATTGCCCTCAAATGGGTGCAGTAACAGCGTTTTCTTTCTTTCAGCTAAACTAAAATAAAACACTTCTGCAATAACTGTGGTTAAAAACACTGATCACTGCAATGTATATCATTTTCAATCTACAAATTAAGATAAATCTCAAACATAGTAATATTAGATTGTTCTTCAAACCCATAACACGCAAACTTTCTAAAATAAAAATGTAAAAACTAAATTTTCAAACAAACCCACAATATTTATAAAATCGTATTTATATAATAATTTAGCACAGCTTTAACGTTTGGTGTCCCTACTGATACCTATATCTGATTGAACCAATGTTTGTGCTGTTTGTTTTAAATACAAAAAATGTTGTCATTATTAAAAAATTATGAAAAGTCATTTTTATTTCATTTATTAGAGCACTTTATGGTTCTTTACTTTTAGGTTACAACTCTCTTGACACCTATTTCTGATTGGGCCAATTTTCGTGCAGTTTGTTTTAATGCAAAAATGTTGTCAATATTATAAAAAAATTATGAAAAGTCATTTTTATTTCAACGATATATTTATAAGTGCCCTTTTGGAATTTTTTGGTTTTAGGTTATAACTCTAATGATAAATATTTCTGGAGATCTGCAAGGCCGATTTTAGTGCTGTTTGTTTTAAATGAAAGAAAATATTGCCATTATTATCAAATACAATTTGTATTTAATCGGTATGTTTATAAGGGCATTTTTGTTTTGTTTTAGGTTAAAACCTCATTGATAAATATTACTCAAAATCTACCTGTCCGATTTTCATACGGTTTGTTGTAAATGAAAGAAAATGTTGTCATTATTATAAAAGAAACTTACGTTAATTTTATTTCATCAGTGTACGTATAAGGGCACATTTTGGGTTTTTGTTTGTTTTAGGTCACAACTCTATTGATGCCTATTTCTGGAGATTCATTTTGCCCTAGGACTTTTTTGACTAACCATCGTAAACGTTTCTATTATTAAGGGTCTTGACAAAATTTAAAATAAACATTTTGTTCGCTAAGTGCTGGGTGTACTTTATCTTGAGTTTGTAACAGCTGACATCGGGAGGCTTTTTTTGTCTAGTAAAACAATAAAATAACAAATAGTTATCCTAAAACTGACCCAGACAAAAAAGAGTATTATAGCAGGAAGCTTCATACAAGCATTAATCTCATTATAATTGAACTCGTTTACCAAATACTAGCAATACTAAACTCATATACATGATGTCCTACATAAACTAACTTACAGTTAATATACAGGGCAGGCACAGCCATTGTTTTAACCCTAATGATGACAAGATTGCATATCTGCTAGATGCTCTTAAATTCTGACGTATTTTTAGGAAATTTCTATAAAAGATAAGCTGTGTGAGCCTATTGCAGTGACTCTTATTGTGAGACTTAGCTCGATAGTAGTCAATGAGCACCAATCATGGTCCCCAGAACACGTTTTGGAGTGACATTACCAGTTGTATCTATGTATATAAAATCCAAATACCACTCACTCACTGACTCATCGCGAAATCTCAAAACTTTTAACAGTGCCACTTTTAGGGTTAATAGAATTATTTTAGTAGTACGTGAAGTTTGGTCATGTTATTCGATAGTTTTAACATTTTTTGTTAAAAACATATATGAAAATATATTCCTTGAAATCAACATGGTACTATTGCTACGTTCAACAGTAATTGTATTGCATTATTAGAGATTAACTATATTTAATTTATCTTAAAAGATTAGATTAAATCAATATTTTAAAAACTTTAAAGTGTAATTCACCATAGAAATTCTGAAACAGACATTAAATTTTGTTTGGGTGTTTTTCGTTTGTTTATTCCGACCATAGCATTGTTTTGTGTGTTTATAGAAGAGAATGATTATTGAATCTAGTTATAAACGCTGTTTAGTTTTTATTCGACTGCATTATACACTTTGCGATATTTGTACGAGACATAGATTAAGTGAATGACTGGCGTGGCGTAATTTATCAGATAAAACCGAGGCCACATATTTTAGAGGTCGGACACGAAACAAATATTAGACTCAGTGCAATCGTAATTAAAGTTGGTAAATTTTTAATTTACAATGATAAGTGAACCAAGGTTCCAACGGCACCCAAAACTGGCACACGATGTTAAATGAACAGTGGGAGTTTCAGCTGATAAGGGCAAAACTGCGTCTCTGATCCTGATAATTACAGTTTACCTAATATTTGTTAAAAGTCGATCAACTGAATTTCTCTATACTAACGGAGGGGTTTACAAAATTGGTAACAGTTCGGTTTCCTCGTCGAGTTATCAATATTGTAAAACTATCTGTGTGTAACTATAATAAACTTTTGCATAAATTTACTATCAAAGAGGTGATTTTAAATGTATTTTGAACTCTTTCATCTCTAGCATTATATGGTGATAGGCCCTGGAGCATTACCACCTCGGCATATCGAGTAATTTTATGGTAGAAATAATTTGATCACGCAGCTGAACCGCTGACGTGAGTTGAGGGAATTTCCAAAATTAAGTTTATATGTTTTAGGGTTTCATAAAAACTATTTGGGAAGTTGGTCCAATCATGAAGGCGTAGTATCTCGTTTTGGGAGTTTTTTGCGTGTTTGCAAGCAATTCTCCAACAATTCCATGTGTTCCATGTTTTTTTTTTTTATAGAAAAAGGTCCTAAGAATTTATATAGGAAATTAAAATAAACGGGTACATACTTTCTCACAAACATATTTAAATTATAAAACAGATTCAGTGTGACTTCATAATTGTATTAAAGTATGACAGGGGTTACATTAATGCAGGAGAGTAACTAATATATATTATTATTATTAGCTTATAAAAGTCTTGTAATATTAATAAATTCTAAATCATTTGATCTATCAATATGAAATAGAAAGCCATTAAAAGATAATATTTTTATCTTTCTTTAAATATATAATAACATACAAAAATACAAAATTTTAACAAATATTCATACAGTTGTATAATCCTTATAATTGTATACATTTACCGAGTTAAAAATCCCTGTCAGCATAGTTAGGTAGGCCTAGATAAAGCGTGTTGTTTTAAAATAACAGTATTTTGTTGAATGATGTATTTCTGATGTGGTGCGCCTATAGAAGTTTACACTTCAAAAAGTGTTGTTTTCTTGTTGGTGAAACTATTTAGGTGTACATCTGAAAACCGTACATTGTATTAATATAAAATACACATAAGATGATAATACCAGGGTTTTCATTGCTAAATTTGAAGCGCAATGAATTACTCTGTCTATTTTCTCCTTTACATTTAAAGGTTGATCAGTTTGTATTCCATACGGGAATCCACCAAGGTTTTAAAACATTCTTCTCAAAGACGTATTGCTGATGTTTATTTCCAAAGATGTCGGGTAAAGGCTTCGGTTTGAAGGCTGCAACACTTCCTGAATAAATCTTCCGTGGTTTTCATTCGCAGTGACCGTTTTTGGACGGCCTCCACATCCTTTACGCCGAGTACGACGGAACTTGTCATTACGGAATTACTTGGCGGCTGTTTATGAAATGTTCTTGAAACTCTACAGCAGCTCCCATTAAACTGCGACCTACTCTACGATACAAACCTTTCCTGGATGGGTAAGAATCATTACAGTCTCAAGAAAAACCTAAAACAAGAAAGTAATAATTAGCAAAGCGGCCTGGCTCTCATCAACAATGTAATCAGCTGTTCTAAAAACCAACCACAGCTGCATTAATTTCACTACTATTTATTTTGACGCTACCGTAATTCTGATTTCTTATTTGATTCTAGTTTGATTTACAGTTTCATTATCTATGAACCACAGTTGGCAATTTCTAATTATAATACACCCTCATTTGATAAATTGCATCTGCATTTAAACCGGTTCTCGTATTACGAGAATTTGAAATTAGTAATTTGTACCACTGATGAAAGTTGAAAGCAATAAAAATCTTAATAAATGTACGCCTCGCGTTTACATATATATGTGTAATTGCATATCTCATTGCTAGTTCAAAGCGCATGCGTTGCACAACATTGGGAGTGTCGGTGTTGCTTTTCTGTACTCTGCGATTCAGGCTGCAGTAGTTTCGATCTTATATCATCATAGTTCCTGGCCGAGCTTTGCTCTTTACTGTTGTTTTGTAACCCTAAAAATGGTAGTTAGATTTCTTTAAAGAAATTATTGAGCAATGTTTTACTCCAAGTGCACATTTTTATTTAAACACTAGCTGACCCGGCAATGTTTCGCTATTGCTTAATTTGAAACTTTGAAAGCCTGTAATTCGTATCCCTGAGGGCCGATGTAAATTATAATGGGATTCTGCTCATTGCTTGATTTACCTAACCTAAAATTATATTCAGTTTTTGATCCAAATCAGTTGTTGATCAAAATCAGCTGTTTTAAACTTTTCATACGAACAGCTGTTTCTGATAAAATCAAAAGAAATCTTTCTTCTTCTTCCTTAAGATTGACCTTCCATAAGATTAACATTGAAACTTTGAGGGCCACTGGGGCGTAGCCTTAATGTCCTAGGACTTCGGTAAATGGCCTAAAACCTTCCCGGGGTTAACCTGTGTTACTATGCAAAATTTCAAAGCAATCGGGTCACGGGTGGACGGTTTGGTAACGCATAAAGGACAAACAGACGGACATACATTGAATTATATATATATATATATAGATTAATAGAATGTAGGCCTATCCTATTTGAGTGGAGTATACACTATTTATACATTTTATTGTCCCGGAATGTACAGAGTAGCCTACATCTAAAATTTCTATAGCTTTTCTGACGTTTCGAACAAAAAACATTAAAGTAATAAATAGAAGTTTCAAAAGTAGTGCTTTTGGAAAAATATAAAAAATAAATAATTATTAATTTCAAATAATAAAAATTTAGAAATATAGGCTCTTCACATAAAACAGTAAAAAAGTGTTCAATTACTAAAAACAACATTTTGGGAGGGGAAACAGACACAAATACGCAATTTTCCCATAAAATGGTGAGACAGGCAGCGAACATAAATTATGAGTAATTTCAAACCGGAAACTGATTCTGAGCTATATTTCTTTGTATAAAATGTCTTTACTAACAGATTGGAACGCAATAGTTTAATAATAATTCCACCACGCAGCTGAACCTCTGTCGTGAGTTGAGCAAATTTGCAAAATTAAGTTTATATGTTTTAGGGTTTCAACCATTTGGGAAATTGGGTTGTATGACAACATGACTGAATGCTACCTGGAACCCTTGGGGGGCAATAACAATATTTGCAGGGTACGACATTACGACGTTGCCGAATCTCATTAGCGACTCAGTCGTAAAGTCGTAGTCTGCGCGAGGTCCCAGCCCCTAATCCCTCCGCGTCTACCTGCGAGGCTGTCTTGAAGAAAACTTTATCCATACCAGAACTGAGTTCATAGCTAGACAATATTTACCCCTTTATAGTCACTTCACATATTTTGCCGATAACAGTATGATTATAATATTTGTATAATTATAATATTTCGTCTTATTATCACTTTATATAATTAGAATAAAAAAAAAAACTAGAGGACTTACCTAAACTGTTTAATCACAGTATGTT
>JAGFPH010000508.1:116841-171831 GCA_018207615.1 Philaenus spumarius
ATATAATTAGAATAAAAAAAAACTAGAGGACTTACCTAAACTGTTTAGTCACAGTATTTTGCCGATAACAGTATGATTAAAATATTTGTATAATTAAATATTTTTCCGATTTTACGAAATAAAGTGTTTATTTGTTAATTACTGTTGCATGCATATTTTACATTTACCTTGTATGGGATATTTTTTCAACAAACAAACTTTCAAACCCTCATCAAGTTTACCCCGGTCAAGCCGTGCAGACTACGACAACAAGACTGAGCCCACTCGCAGCTGCACCACAGTCGTGTTGTCGTAGCCCTGCAAACCAGGTAAACCGATGACCCTTGGCAGTTTTATTGCACAGTCGTGTTGTCGCTTTACCGGGAAATTGATCTACTCACGAAGGCACTAATAGCTGCCTCTGTGTACGAAATAAATTCCAAGTGAAATGCATAATACATTTTATTCTAGTACCACGAAACTGAACTAAATATATTAAAAACATATCACAAAAATTATCGCACTATTGCACCATCCCAATATTATGGCATTGAAATGTAACATAAAATCAATCAAACATAACCTTCTTGCGCTATCTCAACTCAAAATAAAAAAGATACAGAAAGAACCTTCAATATTTTAATCATGACTCATTTATTGTGTTACCATGTACACTACAAGAAGATAAAAACTATTCCAACCTTTGTCTATAAATATGTGTCTTTGGACGGTTGAAGGTCAGCACTCACAAAAAGTGTACAATGGCAATTAGCGAATTTGATTGTGACGGCGGCCATCTTGGATGACGCGGCAGTGTAACTGACCTACCTTGGAACTGTTATCACTGAGCGGTTATCATTTGGCTGCAACCTTGAAGTGGATTTAACCTGGGTTAATCTATTCTATCAGTGGAACAATGGCACAATCTGTGATAGATAATTAATAACGTTGCAGTATTATAAAAAGTTTGTATGTTTGCGACTCGATTGCTATGTGTGGGGTGATGTCAGATATTGTTGAAACACTTTGAATGCCAGCCATTTTGAAATACTAAATAGGTGAACATAATTTTTTAAAGTAGGGTTAAAATTATAAATTCATAATATACAAAATAATAACAGGCTCTTTAGATGAAACAATATCAAAACAAATTTCACTTCATAGAAAAACAATTTTGGTAAAAAATAAAGTGAGCGATTTAAAACAAAATTACCAATACGTATTCAAAAATCTGTAGAATTTATCATATTAAATTAAAGTATACCCTGTTGTATATTTTCTTTCAGGAAGGTCTAATCATTGTAAAGTAAATCAAATATTTAAAACAATTTCTCTAATTTTTGCATTCAGAACGAAAACAAAATTAGTAACAGAAGGTTTTGAAAGTAGTCCTCTTGGAAGAGGGGGTGGGAGGAAACATATTTATTATAAATCCCAAATAGTAAAAATGTAGCAAAAAAGGTTATGTACACTAAACAATAAACAAAATTGTCAATCATTCAAAAACAAAATGTTTATATTTTGTTGTGTACCGAAAGAAAAACAAATAAATTGGCAATTCAGGGTTTCAAAAGCAGGGATTTTGCAAAAATATATAAAACAAACAAAGTATTATAAATCCCAAATATTTTAAATTTAGCAAAAAGGGTTATTTACATGAAACAATAAAAAAGTTGTCGATCCCTAAAAAATCTAAATTTTCCACATTTTGCGTTTCGATAGGAAAAAACTGAATCGGTAAATAAAAGTTACAAAAGCTGGGCTTTTAGAAATAAAAAAGTGTATTGTAAATCCTAAATAACTAAAATTTAGCTAAAAAGGTTCCTCTCGTGAAACAAAAAAAGTTTGCAATTCTTAAAAACAAAATGGTGAGGAAGAACACTAAAAACACAATTTCAAATTGGAAACCACTATGAAAAACTGATACCATCTGTTTCCCATTTATCCTATGTATTTGTAGAAATTGTCTTTACGAACAGTCTGGTAGACAGTAGTACTACTTCACTATATTATTAGTCATAGATGAAAATTGATATCCCAGTGCCTGTTATATAATCCCGAATCATAGACGAAAACACAGGTCCAAATAAAAATCCAAATCTCTGAGGTGGAACCAGACTTTATTCTCAAAAAATATTACTGTTTAGAGTAGATCGGCACCTATGTAATTATGTAAATTAACTTTTATTTAGACCATGATACTATAAGGGGAAAACTCAGTTTTTTATGTCTCAAGATAGACAAACGCTTTTGTCATATTTCGAAACTTCGTATGCTTTTTGCGGGTTTGTTACAAGTCATAGTGTAATAAACTATACTCGCATATACCAAATTAATGTTCATAATGTCCTGAGTACAATAATATAGATTATATAACATACTAGCTGACCCGTACGGCGTTGCCCGTGGTGGTTGGTATTTTCAGTCTTTTTAACGTGATTGTATTCTTTTTAAGTGTTCAGTCAGTGAGTGGTATTTGGCTTTTATATATATAGATCTTAAATAATAAAAGTACTATTGTCATATTAATAAAAGATCTGAAATTAGGATTTTAGTAAATTTGATCCCCCCAAATCCCTCCTAAAATTTCGAAATTTTTCATACCCTTTCTTAGTGAGCACCTATGGCCCTAGAGGAAGCTACATACCAAATTTCATTCCAATCCGTTCGGTAGGTTTGAAAAAAATCGTGATTTAATAACTTTGATCAACCCAAACCCCCCTAAAATTTCGAATTTTTTGAAACCCTTTATTAGCGAGCTCCTATTGCCCTAGAGGAATATACATACCAAATTTCATTCCAATCTGTTCGGTAATTTTGGAGAACTCGTGATTTAGTAATTTTTACCCCCCAAACCCCCCTAAAATTTCCAATTTTTTAAAACTCTTTTTTAGTGAACACTTATGGTCCTAGAGGAAGCTACATACCAAATTTCATTCGAATCCGTTAGGTAGTTTTGAAGAAATCGTGATTTAATAACTTTGATCCCCCAAAGCCCACCTAAAATGTCGAATTTTTTCAAACCCTTCCTTAGTGAGCACCTATGGCCCTAGAGGAAGCTACATACCAAATTTCATTTCAATCCATTCGGTAGTTTTTGAGAAATCGTGATGAGTGGTATTTCGCATTTATATATATAGATTTAATCAAATATTTAATGTACAAATTTTGTATTTAACCTTACCCACACTAATTAGTGTTCATTGGCGGTCGAGTGACAGTTTGAACCGACACTAAAATTAGTGTCGATTGGCGCTTCTAGGGTTAAGTAAAAGTTTAAGTTATTCGAAAAATTTCTAATTAACTTTTTACAACTTTTCTTACAACGTTATTTTAATTTGTTCGGCGTTAAAACTTGATTTTGATAAAACCCAAAATGGCCGACAGTCGGAATACGAAGTGATAAATGTTTATAATTTTGGTTTTACGACTGTAAAATCAATGTAAACTTAAAATTGTAAAAAGTCTACTTTAAAAAAGTAACTATACTTCAGTCAAAGTTGTACCCAAAACTGTTGTACCTGTTAATGTTTGATGCTACACTAAACAATTAAATATAAAATTACTCCACACCTAGGCTCGCTTCGCTCACCAACTCTATCGGCGATACTTTGCAAAGCAAATGCAAACAGATCATTGTATATTCTGATATTTTATTATGATTTATTAGGACAGGAGCACTTGGATTGGGGTAGAGTGGTGGGGTAGTGGTGACATGAATTTTTGCTCCATTGCAGGAATTTCTTTATCTAAAGTAAAGAGAGAAAAGTGACGACTGCATACAAGTTAACTAAAATAATAAATAAAAACCTAAGTATTTGCTCACGAAAATGAGATAATCGTAGATTGAGACATAACTATTAGCCTACAATAAACGTTAATTATATTTAAGCAGTGGATGCCAAAATGTTTTTTGCAAATGATTAGAAGGCCTACTTTTAACGGTGTATATGATGTTCAACTAAAAATAAAATAAACAAATGATTTTTTTAAATAAACCAAAAATTCCCTTTCAAAATTTGAATAAAATTTGTTTGTAATAATACCATTAAATTACGTCTAAGGCCTGTTTCACACTTACCCGGCTGTCGTGTAAACGATGCCGTATACACGACAATAGGGACGAAGAGTATACGACAGTTTTCACACTTGCCCGACAAATGTCGTGGTCGTGTAAACGATAAAAGGGCGATCTTATATTTCATGTCAGCGTCGGCTACATATCGGCTAGATGTCGGTTACAACACTGCCGGGTAGGTGTGAAACAGGCCTAAGGGCTCTATAGGTCAATAATGAAGATATTTTAAAATAACTAAATATATTAACTAGATCTGTTAGGAGTTTATCGCAAACAAACATTGTATTAAACATTATAATACCGTCGAATAAGTATATCTGCTTTATTATTACTATTGTTTTGTATTTAATGTTCTGCTTTTCTATTTTTACAGATAACATAAACATACTGCAAGGGAGTAGAAGCAATACACCCATCTCGAAAACTCTTGTCAATTATTTCACCCTATTTTAATTTTAGAAAACGCACCCCTATTTCCAGTCTCGTCTTGATACTTGGTAAACAATTCTTGAACCCTCTAGCCTCAAACCGAATCGACCTTTGCGGAAGGTGGGTTATAATTCAATAACTGCACATTTACACAGGGGTTTGGAATTCTGTTTATAAGATGGTGAGGGTGGAAAAATTAAAATTACGTAAATCCAAGAGGATACCAGAACGAAACAGTCCCAACAGTCCTCTTCAATATAACTTATCTTTCTTGGAATTTTGAAGAAAATCTTTTGTAATTTGCAGGAAATTGTTCGTGAACAACTAAAAATTATAATTCGTAGGTATCAAAAATTGTGTAAATTATACATTTTTATTAAAGAACTAGTAAACCCCCGTGAAAAATCACAGGCAGATTAATTAATTAGATACACATCAGAAATACATCATTAAACAAAATACTATATTAAAACAACACACTTTATCTAGGCCTACCTAATTACGCTGACAGGGATTTTTAACTTGGTAAATGTGTACAATTATAAGGATTATAAAACTATATGAAAATTTGTTGAAATTTTGTATTTATGTATGTTATTAAATATATAAAGGAAGCTAAAAATATTATCTTTTAATTGCTTTTTATTTCATGTTGATAGTTATTAATATTACAAGACTTCATTTTATTAAAGTTGTAAACATAGACCCAAAGGTATAATCTATGCTAGGTTTGTGTATTACAGATGATGGGTAAAATCAGCTGTTTAGATGTAGGAATGTTTCCTAAGCTAAAGAAATATGCATATTTTCTTTAAATTTGTATATAAATATATATTTATGATAAAAGGTTGAATTTGTATAGTTTATAACCTCAAATCAAATATTATAACGTATATTATAGCATACATTAATATTTAGCTCATATTTAAAAAAATCAACTTCACAAGACATTATAATGATTGAAGTTGTAAACATAACCTCAAACTATAATATACACTGGGTTTACAGATGATGGGTGAAATCAGCTGTTATATTAAATGCTACTCCACGTACGTACGCTCGTACGTACACTCGCTTTTAAAGGAGTCGATTTTGACATTTTGACATTTTTGGAGAACAAATTTGTTGAAATAGCGATAATCTAGTCGCCCTCAAGCGCTTTACCAGTGTAATGTCATAAGCTTTTCAAGGTTGGCTTCGCTCATTGGATTCGATGCTTTTACTCTAGTGGAATTGCACACCTTTAAGAATTTGTCGAAGGGTTTACATCGGTACTTTTTTTTAGAAATGTAATATTGAGTACGTCGATTCCTTCTAAGATACTAGCGTCCTAAAATTTCCTTTCCTCGGTTCAGGTTTTGTTTTATCATTGTTGATGTCAGTTACTCAAATAAATTTTAATTAATCAAATTCTACCTTCAGTTGTCAAAACTCAACCTACCCTAATCTGCACTTGTATTCATGCACATTAATCTTACTTGGAAGATAATACAACTAATCTGTTTTGCAATTTGCATGTTCAGATATAACACTAGCGCTCCTCAACCTTTGTGTAGGATGGGTTGCAAGTTCAAGGACGACGGCTAAACTTTCTTTTCATTAGGAATGTCGATTGTTTTGCTCTGACGTTTATAAATTTACCAAAGCCTAACAAGTAACTTGATGGAATACAACTTGAACAGAAAATCTCACAATGAATACGTTTACTAATTCAAACGCGTTTCAATGGGAATGTCGCCATCTTCGGTGATGCACGAGTTGCAATAATCAAACTAAAACCGACCGAAATTATTTTCGGTAGGATTAAAAGCATTTACGCAGACCTCTTTCCTGAGAGGTACTGTGGGACTCATCTCTAACTTGGATGCAAGTGAGAAGCACTGCCCACTAAAACACCCTCCCCCTCCCCCACGGACATGCACTGAAGAGAGTGGTAGCAGTACCTAGGGAACTCCCTAAAGGTCTATTTACACTGAACAGTGTTGCGACCGTGACGTGACCGGTCCGTGATTCTTCTGCCCGTGATCTCAGTGATTTCGATTCACACATAGACGTGACGTGACCGGCACCGGCCAGTATTTTCTCTCAGTGTTATACTAGTTGGTTGCTAAATATGATGAAATCCTCAGAAAATGATCGCTAACGATTGCTCTTGTTCTGGATGAAGATGAGAACCAACAAGTTAAAAACGGGTTCATGAGGTGTTAAAAAAAAAGAAGAAAACAGAAGGAGAATTTTCTACTTTTTACAAGGAATTGTTGGACGACGACGGAGCGAAGTTCTTTTTCACAATTTAGTATATCTAAAAATGCATTTAACATTCTGTTTTAAGCAAACTGGAAGTGAACATGAAAAAACAGGACACACGAGGGAGAAAATCCATTTCTCGGAGAGAACGGCTCCCACTTTATTTAAGGTAGTTAGGTGGAATAATATATACAGCATAGTACACTACAATATATTTAATTGGTTAAAAATATCAAACTAATTACAAATGTGTATTATGTTAAAAAATATATTTTCGATCATTGTTATTATCAATAAACTGGTCGAAAAAATATTAACTTTTTGCTTTTATTCTTGTCCAGAACCTTGGAAATACTGCTGTATGTTTGCCGGTTGCCTTTGATCACTACAATTAGGATTTTCATCCATAATCACAAACTGATGGATACTTCCCAAAGGAGAAGGCTCTCCGTGGTATGTAGGGGTAGAAAATTGGGTAGATTGAGCCCTTTCCTCTTTATCCACGAACATACTGTAACTAAATGAAATTAATATACGCATCATTTTTTTAATAAACTATAAACTTCTGCAACAAAAATTAAACTAATGTAAATTTGTGTTTACTTTCCAGTTTACTTTACCAGTTTTCATTTCCTCTCCTATTTTATTCCAAATAGTGTTTTTAAATTCGTTGTCCTTGTACCTTGGGTTTGCCAGATCGTATAGCAAAGGATACAAGCACACCAATTCGATGAGTTTTTGTTATTCATTTTACACAGAAAAGAAAAGTACGGTAGGAACATGGCCGTGAAAGAATAAAATATCGGCGAGGACTAATCTGACTTTCACTGTAGGGCCACGGTGAGAGCACTGACGGCACTGTCACGGTACGGCGCCGGTAGAGTGGAAACAGCTCTACCTAAAATAGCCGAAAGAATTGTTTTTAATTCGCCTGTTGGGGCACGTGTCGGTCACGACACTGTCACGTCACTGTTGAGTGTAAATAGACCTTAATGGCTGCAAGGTGAAATCTATACCTTCACTGAAACATACTGTAAATAAAATTATTGAGTGGCGTGCACGGTGGATTCATCCATTTGAGGAGGCTCATCCGACCTCAATCTAGGAGCCTCCTGGAGGCTGTTCAGAATGGCTGCTATAAGATCAGCAGAGCTTTTATTCACAGAACCTAGAATCATAGCAATGGTCTGTTAGACCCACTGCGTCAGCATTTCGGTTGAGATGGTGGTAGGACCAGTGGTAGTTTTGCCTCGGATTATGGACTGCTTAGCTTCGCTCGCGGCGGACAGACTCACGAACCCAGCAGTCTGCCTCGGATTAGAAACTGCCCCAACTTGGATTTGAACGGGTACATTTAGGGGATTTTAGGTTTTTATCAATTTTGGGGGATCCAGACGAGCTATGAGGTCATGTAAAAAACAAAAAAGTGCAGAATAATCTCATATATAAATTTTTGTAGATAAAATCTCCAAAACGTTTCATTATAATACAAACAATCTTATAAAAAATGTTACTTCTGGTCAAAAAAATTTGTTTCTTGTTTTTGGATTTTCGGCTAACGATTTCGTGTGATCGACTTAGAAAACGAAGGTGTATAATAAATTTCGACCAATCAGATATAAAATGTGGCCGTTAGAGTGCTAACAGAAATATACAAACACAATTTTTAATGACGCCCTAAAACGTGTTCTTGGTACCATGATCGGTGCTCATTTACTACTCCCAACCTTAGGTCTCACCATAAGAGTCACTGTAATAGCTCATGTTTTCTATGGAAATTCGCTAACTATACACAATATTTAATAAAGTCCACAATTTATTAGAGAATTTCCATAGAAATAAATATAGTTTAAAAAAACTAAAAAACACGCTTTTAGAGCATAGGTCTATCATTAGTAAAAAAAGCGTTGGGCGCTCGATGTACGAGAAATATGGACAAAGCGCCCCACGCTTTTTTTACAATAATGCTAGTATTTATCGTTTATTATTGTTTTAAGCTTATTTGAAAAATTATTTTTAACTTTTTAGTTTGATAGGCCTATGCTCTAAAAGCGTGTTTTTTAGTTTTTTTAAACTATATTTATTTTTCACTTTTTAGTTCGATTACTTATTGAAAAAAAAATTTGGCCGTGGACGGGATTAGAACCCACGATCGGGGATTGACGACAGCGACGACCCGCGCCTTAGACCGCTCGGCCAACGATTGAACTCGCGTAAGAGAGATATAATAACAGTAATTAGCCACTGGCTTTTAGTCCAAAGGAGAGTTACTTACAAACATACATACATACATACAAGTGAAGCTAATATAAGCGTGTTAAAAATGAACTATTGCAGTGACCCTTATCGTGAAACCTATGGTTGGGAGTAGTAAATGAGCACTGATCATGGTACTTAGACCACGTTTTGGGATGTCATTAAAAATGAGACATGTGTTCGTATTCTAACCGCTGCAAATTGTGTCCGATTTAGCCAAATTTTGGTACAGACGTTGGTTGTCTAAATCGTTAGCAAAAAATCCAAAAACCAGAAGCACGTTTTTTGACATGAAGTAACTATTTTATTAGATTCTTGCTCCAAGAATGGATCATTTTTGGGGTTCTGTCTAGAAAAAATAAATTCAGGATATTATTCTGCATATTTTGTTTATTGCGCGTCCTTATAGCTCGCTTAGTTCCCCCAAAATCGATCAATACGTAAAATACCATAAAAGTACCCAGTACAAATCCACGTGGTAGATTTTACCGTAAGGGCATCTTCTGATCAGAGGCCGTCGCCCGAGTTTGTTCGCTGCAAGTGAAGCAGCAAGTAAACCGAGACCGGAAGGTCCAGGTTCAAACTCGCAAAGATAGTTTTTCCGCTGCGAGTGAAACGAAGGAGCGCGTGAATCGAAGCTGGAGGCAAACAAATTCTACTAATATATTTATTTTGTACACCAAGGCAGCTATTCAGCGCCTTCGTGAGCAGATCAATTTACTAAATAGTTGGTTGAAACCATAAAACATATAAAATTTATTTTGGAAATTCGCTCAACTGACAACAGCGGTTCAGCTGCGTGGTCCAATAATTTGTCTTGCCGACCATGGTTGCGGTACATCATTTAAAGGCAGGTTAACATAGACTAAAAAAAATATATTGAAAAACCGACATTCCGAATAGTACAAAAATTCAGTAAGAATGTAGAACGATCACAACAGAAACACGAAACATTCATCCAACAATTTTTTTCTAAACCAGATAAATATTATTCTTTGTAATCGGGAATTATTTTTGCACACTTTATGACCTCAAGAACTTCTCTTATCACGGCCGTCTTTTTTATACTTTTTAAAAGTGGTTCTTATCAGCGAGATTTTTAATTCGGTGACATTGGAATTGCAACTAGTTAAAGTGTTTTGTTTTCAAGGTTGGCGCCTCGTTGCCTGTCATTGATAAGGAAGATAGGTCAGTCACACCTGACGTCACGCTTGCTACCGTTGCCAATCTCACACCTAGGCATGTAATCATGGTGGCATGACAGGCATTACGTTGGCAAGTTCTGTAGGTTATTAGTAAAATCGTTTCAAGGAAGGTGGGACGGGCTTACAATGAAAAATTAAATTTTACCACACTTTTGTGGCTGTTTTTGATTTCTTTGTATTGTTTGTTTTGTTTATTTTATTTATTGTTTGTTTAGTTTTTCCTCTTTTTTGTGTCTATTTTGTTTTCGTTTGTTTTATGTCCTTTGGTTTAGTTTGTTCTGTTTTTTCCTTTGCTTTTTGTTTTGTTTGTTTTATTTTTACCTCTTTTTTGTATGTTTTATTTGTTTTGTTTCTTGTTTGTTTTGCTTACTTTATTTGTTTTGTTTTCTTTGTATTGAGTAAAAGAACTAATAGTTCAATACTGTTTTGATTTTCTTAGTCAATTTATTAATTAGCTATTGAATTTACATTAGTAATTATAATATTAATTATCTTTATTTTTTATTTAATTGATATTTAAATTATAGTGAATACATTATACAGACATCTGCGTGTTTCGTACGGAATACCTCCACATATATGTTTTATTATTTCTTTTTATTAAAGTGTTTGTAAATCGTAAACTCAAAACTAAGATGTTTAAAATATCAAATGTCTAAATCAAGTTATTACGTTTAAAATATAACAGAAGATATAAAGTGTTGAAAGTCCTACTCTCAATCAAAAATCTAACCTAAAAATTTGAGATTCCAATTAATTCAAAATGTGACATCAGTTTAGTGGAAATGCCACTGAGAAAATAGCATGCACACCAATTTAAAAGACAGTTGTTGAAGTAAACAGCTTATTTTTGTACCAAGACTAAAAATCTTTCATCAGTTGAGCTACGTATTCAATTTTAATTGACAAAATGGCAAATTTTAAACTAAAAATTTACTTGCAGTTATAGGTTATAGGCAAATTTAAAAGCGGGGATTACAACGGGCGATATTATTTTTTAAGTCATCAACTTTGTTATTGTTTTGTTAAACTGATGGACCAAGTTACTGCGTTATATACTTCAATATTTATTTATTCGTTTCCACGGCAATCGTGTTCAACTAATTGTGTACAAATGTATATACTTTTAAAATAGTAAAATTACCTTTTCTCAAATACCAAATCACCTAAAACTAGGGAAACCTGAAGTATTTTATGAAAGTGAAGGATTTAAAAAAAATAGTTTCATTCATTTCTGAGATAACCCCTTATAATAATGCAAACAAGCAAATAAATGTACAACAAATAATTATACAAATATACAAACAAATATTAAAAAAACAAATAAATATTTTTTTAAACTAAATAAATATTCAAACAAACAAATAAATATACAATCTAACTAGTAAATATACAAAAAACAAATAAATATACAAACGAACAAATAAATAAATAAATAATATACAAATAAATATAAAAACTAACAAATAAATATACAAACAAACAAATAAATATACAAACAAACTAATAAATAAATATTCAAACTAAGAAATAAATTTACAAACAAATAAATAAATATTCAAACTAACAAATAAATATTTAAACTAACAAATAAATATACAAACTAACAAATAAATATACAAACAAACTAATAAATAAACAAATAAATATATAAACTAACAAATAAATATACAATCAAACAGATAAATTTATAAACAAACAAATAAATATACAAACAAAAAAATAAATATACAAACAAACAAATAAATAAATATATATATAAATAAATATAAAAACTAATAAATAAATATACAAACAAACAAGTAAATAAATAATTGTTTACAACTTTATAATATAATTACAGATTTTGAATGAAACTAATAATTTTTCTCTACAAGGACAAAACACGAAGAAGCCATAACAAAATTCGTAATTTTAACAATACTGTAGTCTTGTCATTTTAGTTTTCGAAAAAAATAATTAACCTTGAGAAAAAGTTTAAATCTAAAAATTGGCGAAGTTTACTCTAGTTTCTGCCCTGAGTGGCCAATGAAATTCTTCAACACTTCTTTGTCTGCGTCCAGTAAATACTGAAGGTTGAACACCTGGATTCCGGAGTTGTGTGCGTTACCACTGGAATGGGGTTAACGAGCGAACGCAACGGAAAGAGATTGATTTATTTTTATAAACAAACCATCGAAGATTTTATACAGTTCAGATTAACGAAGAAATCATTCTTTGTTCTCATTTTGAGAAATGTGTTTCCCTTTTGCAATACAAGAGGTTTAGATAGATTTGTATGCTAATTTGTTGTTGTTTACAATGAATATCCGTACAACCATTACAACTATTGAAGATTTAATTTATTTTCGCATAAAAATTTACTCCCCTCTAAAACCTGGTGTACTACTCAAACTTCTTGTGTATAATTTAATTCTATTTCAAATTTGTTTTCCCAACCGAAGCGTCATAATTTTAATTCTTAGAGGATGACGAATTCAAATTTAAAATTTGCAATTGTAAATTTAAATCATTGAAGCTTATCTATAGGCCTACCTAAATTTGTGACCCGACTAGCGGCTAAATTTGTCACTTCGAAAAACAGCTGGCAGTTTTATCACCAAAGATACAAGAGATCTTTTGAAGACTACGATAACTTTTTTCACTCTTTGGTGTTTTATGTATCAAAAATAAGGTGTTCACCTGCTTGTCGATACTCCAACATTGCAACTGAGTGCTAAGCACTCACTGTGCCCTTTGATTGCGCCAAAGAAGATTTTTGGAGTGTACTGAAACCTTGATCGGTTTATTTAGTGTTGATGGTTTGCCTCCTCAATCGGAATTTGGTTAATCTATGTACAATATTTCATAAAAGATTCGTGAAATATTACAATGTTAAGAACGGAAGAAGTATTAAAAAATTCGCTCCATTTCTTTGGTGCCCTCTCTTTTCCTCTTTTCTCCTAAAATGCTTTTATAGTTACTGATTATGTTGCATTACCAGACAGTTATGTCGGTGTAGAAGAGTGCTACTAGTCAACTTTATTGGACGTTAATCAGCTGGCCGATCGGCTCGCGGGCAAAGAGTTCGGGACCTCAGATGGTCATAAACATTGGTTACCTTGTTCAAGGAGGTCGAAGAGTTTGGTTGTCATTAAGAAAAAGTGCAGACTCTTAGTCTACCTCGACAGGACATTTTGACATGGATACGACATTTAGCTCCGCACTGGTTAGTGAAAAGACCAAATACCAACACTCTGAACATAATTTATTGCTATGAGCCTACTTATATAATGATAATTCTAAAGACGCTACACCATTAGACCACATCACTTCACTTCAGGACACGGACGACTACACAACACAGCAGGATCCGGGGTAGTGCCTTCTTCTGAGCTTCTCGAGAGACATCCAATGAGGTTTTTGGACGGGCCTTGAAGTTCCGAGGATGGTTTATCACGGGGAGCGCTTCACATAGAACACGACTAACGGACGTACACTCATCGTCGCCGGCGGACGCCTTCATTGGGGACTTCTCCTGGTACCTGATGTCGGTTACTGTGGGCAGCGAATTCATCCAGACCAATCCACATTTCTTCGACGGACGATCACAACACAACGCCGGCGGACTCTCTCTTCCAGCGCTAATTCATTGTTCTATCTGTTTCAGTCAGCTCTTCACTTCGAACTCGAGACGGGCCTTCATCGTAGCTCCGGGACCCCTCTGCCAATGATTTTTAGCTACGGGTCATGGTGTTCGGCTGCCGGCCCGGTCTCGGGGGATGATTTTTTTCACTGTTCCTTCTGTTTCAGCACGACTTCTTCACTCATTCTTGGGATCGTGCCTTCATCGGAGCTCCGGGACCCCCAGTATGCCAGTGATGTTTTAGGCATGGATCTTGGAATTCCGTTGATGGCTGGTCTCTAGTAGAGACATCTTCATGCCGTCACCGCCGTACTATTAACCATGATTTTGGTAATGTTTCATATTGACTCTTACAGTTATTAGGGATATTCCCTAGATGCTGTTACACCTCCCCTGTGAGCAGTTTTGGGGAAAGGGGAATGGTTTAATGGGTAGTGGATCCGTGCATGCATCATGCATCCATCATGATTTATATGGAATTATAATAAAACACTATTTTTATTTATTTTATTTGCAAGATGGTTGAATCCATTTAACACCTTTTCCAGTCGGTGGTACGACTAAAGACATTTACACTTCAAAAACAAGGAACGCAACCTTTGCGCAACATTTGAGTTCAGCTAATAAATAAACGAATAAAGAGCTACGAATGTTTAGCTGGCATAAACATGAATAGAGATCGTAATAAAATCAGTTCTCAACCATTTCAATCCATTACACTCTCTTAGAATGAGCAGTCCGACGAAGTTTAGGACAAATTTCATCTAAATCAGATGTATTACATAAATTCAATCTAACCAAAATTTTAACTTTATTTTTTAAATGGAATATTTTTTAAATTGTGTTTTCGGACTTTGGGGTAAACACTGCAACGTCGGCGAGTGGTAACTTCGCTCACAAACGCTAACTTTGAAACTGTCGATTAACAAAAACAGGCGTATTTATTTACAAACATTAAGACTCACCGGAAATGCACGTTAGTTTCTTCACGTTATCGAAACAATGCGGATGTATGCGCTCGCATCCAGTTTCCGTTAATGAACCTGACTTGTTGATAACATAATTAGGTCGAAAATTAATCTATTAAAAATTGATCCTCGTTAGTAGGAAATTAATAAATCATTACAAAGGCAGTCGAACAATAGTTCACGGTCAATGTGACCGGATAAAGTCAGAAATGGTTTATCTTATTTGAAAACTTTCTTACAAAAACATTAGATAATGAAATTAAATTATACAAAATACTTGGTAATAAATTACTCAACGATAGTTAGACGTTAAGAAAATCCGACCACGCAGCTGAACCGATGACGTGAGTTGTGCGAATTTACAAAATTAAGATTATATGTTTTAGCGGTTCAAACATTTGGGAAATTGGTCTACTCACGAAGGCTTTGTAGAATGGTATATTTCACAACTAGTGGGAAAAGTGTGATTTTTCCTGGTGCGAGTCGTATTTAAATAATTGCGAGTCGTAGACGAGCAATTTAAAGAGAACGAGCATCTGAAAAGAACATTTTCTCACGAGTTTTGAACACTGTTTTTCACGATACTACAGCAAATAAACGGTACCAGATAATACCACATACTTACTCCCAGTTGAAACGTTATACCTTCCCAAGAGTAAAAGTAGGACATACCATGGAAAATATTAGATGCATGTAACACACATCCATATTATATTATTATAACATTATTATTATTAAAACTGTTCTACCGATTTCGAACAAATTTGTACCAAAGATGTCAATTAGGACTGTATAGATGCACGAAAAAAGGTTTTTGACAAATTTTGAAAAACAACCCATTTTTTTGGCCAAAACCCCCAAAAATCAGTTATTATTATTATTATTACCTAAAGAAGAATTTTTATAAAGATGCGGTTTTTTGCATATGGAAGAGTACATTAAGGGCTACAAATAAGCCAAATTTTATCAAAATCGTTAGAGCCGTTTTTGAGAAATTTTGATTTCCTCGTTTTTTTACCATTTTTGGGCGGTAAAACCCCTTAGAAATCAAAAATTTGAAAAAATTTAAAAACGCCTGGAAATATTACAGAACTACACCTATATACCAAATTCTATCAAAATCGGACTGTTGGTATGGTCTCCAGATGTGCGCACAACCTAACAGACACTCGGACAGACATCACCAAAAAAACACTTTTTTGTGTTCAGGGAGCACCAAAACAAGTAATTCCACTAATAATATTTTTGGGTTCAGGGAGCACCAACACAGATAATTCCACTAAACAATTTTTGGGGTTCAGGGAGCACCAAAACAGATAATTCCACTAAAACCTCAAATTCGAAAATTTGGACGAAAACAATACTTTCTCCATGTACTACGTATAGGAGGGAGAAATTAAAAATTATTAAAAAAAGTTTATTTACTCTTATTTACTACAAACAAACAAAAAAATTATGTTTTTACAAAATCAAAATGTTACTTCATTGAATAACAAATAGGATTAGGCCTATATTTACGAGAATTTAAATAATGTAACAATATTCAAACGAACAATAAAATACCTAGTTTGTATTTAAGTGAATGTTAATTGTGCCGTTTGTATTATTTGTAATGTTAATTCCTTGTTAGGATTTTTGTTTAGGACTTGAACTGTTTCTAGGTTTTGTGAGATGGTGTTCTTCATCAGACAGTTTCCAATTTCAGATTCATCTTCACTTCCTTCAAAAATGTCATCTATTGTGAATGTCTTGTCGTGGCTATTTTGATCAAGAAATATTGTTCTTTCTGAGTTCGTAGATGGAGTAGGCTTGACTTAATTCAGTAACTTTTGTTCATAAAAGCCTCTGGTAATTCTTCCATTTGTACATGAACTTAACACGAAGTAAAGCAAACGCAACTACACAATGTTTTAAACAGAGGGCATTATTTCAATATTGTATTGTTGTAATCAGCTGATTTATCCTCACTAGTGCGGATATGAAGAACTTTACCTGGCAATATATGCAATAGAAAAGCAACTGATATTCCAGTAGTATCGTAATTCGTTCGTATCTCAATCTCCACCTCGGCCCGTGCGCTGCGAGTTTGCACCCGCACTTGCGGCCTCGGACTGTGGACTGCGCTTTACACGTTGCAACTCGACCAGACGAGCTATAAGTTCATGTAAAACAGAAAATGTGCAGAATAATCTCCTATACATTTTCTTTTAGATAAAACAGTAAAAAAGTTTAATTTTCATACGAAAGTCTAAAAATAATGTTACTTTCGTTCAAAAGACAATTTTTTGGCAACGAACTCGTCCACAGAAAACCAACGTGCGTAAAATGTGGATCAAATCGGACTTAAAATGCAGTAGTTATAATGCTAACAAATATACAGGTAGGTTATAAAGTTACTCCCCCCCCCCTTTAACTTTTGTGTTTTATGGAACGATACTAACTTAAACCAAAGTTTTTTTTTTTGAAGCAATAGGATATTTTGAGCGTCCCCTAAAACTGGGGGATTTTGGGGGCAACTCAACATTTTAAAACGGGAAGTATGGTCATGTGACATCTCATTTTAAAGTTCTATTTAAGACTAGGGAAATGACACAAAGAAAATTAAAATCGGACCACCCAAAACAAAATGGCGGCCCTAAACGTGTTGAAATAAATCGACATAATGTTGCTAATATCTCAAAAAGGAAGAGTTTTAGAAAAGATTTCAAGGGACAAAAATGTTTATTTCCAAGTGCTTGACCTAAAAAAACGTTTAAGTCGACCCTTACATCTTAGAAAATTTTGTAAAAAAAATTTACGAAATCGATTTGGAAGCAATTTTTTAGGTCAAGCACTTTGAAATAAACATTTTCTGTCTCTTAAAATTTGGTAAAGCGATGATAACCACCCAGGTTTTTTGCCTTAAATACAAAAAAAATTCTTTAAATTTCTTCTAAAAACTCTTCCTTTTCGAGATATTAGCAACGTTATGTCGATTTATTTCAACACGTTTAGGACCGCCATTTAGTTTTGGGTGGTCCGATTTTAATTTCTTTATGTCATCTTCCTAGTCTTAAATATACGTCTAAAATGAGGCATCACATGACCATACTTCCCGTTTAAAAATTTTGAGTTGCCCCCAAAATCCCCCATATTTAGGGGACACTCAAAATTTCCGATTGTTCCAAAAGATACTTTGGGTTAAGTTAGTATCGTTCCACAAAGGATATTTCTTTGTTTTAACAAACACAACGGTTAAAGGGGAGGAAGTGACTTTATAACCACCCTTTATATATTATTTATTGTCACCAAAAACGTGTTCTGTGGACCATGATCAGTGCTCATTGCTCAACCTCAGGTCTCCTCATAAGATTCACTGCAATATCTAATCTTTCCTACGAAAATTCGCTAAGTTACAAATACGTACTTTTTATAAACATCATTGCCCATTTCTGTTTTTCTTTTTTTGATGATTGGTTTCGAACTATTTATTCAGATCATTTTCGAATCCATTTATACACTTTGCTTTCCATTCAACCGAACTACACAACGATTTACACAAACACAAAACACATTTAAAACGTATAAAGTAATAATAATAATATGTTTATTGTATTAATATTCTTTTAGAAACATGTTGAAAAAGAAAACCAACAATGCTCTGCTTTCGCAACAATTAACATTGTCTTAGAGTTGGATGCACAATAAGTGTATCAGGAATGTTAACAACCGGGCATAATTCATTTCAAACAGAAGAATGCTTCCATTGTACTGTGACTGAGTAAACAGAAATGATTTGTAGATAAGCAGGTGTAAGAGAATGCCCGCACGTAGTGTAAATATAATTTGTTTTTACGATACTTTACCTGTACAAATAGAAATGTTGATAAATAAAGGTCTTCCACTTAAGGCTGTGCAGGAGTGAATATTTGGATAGCAGCTCTCCAAGTGGCAGAGCTGTACACTACCAGTATTGAGTTTGCGGGTGCTTCATTCTTCCGCTAGCAAATATAGGGCAGCTTTATAAAGGCGGAAACTCTAAATGCGCATGCGTAACAATGCATTCTACGCATTCTAACTTTGTGTTATTAAACACAGCTTTCTCCCACACATTCAAAATTAACGGATATATTATGTATCTAGAATTTCTTCGTGAGCAACAAGTTGATGTGATAACCACCAAAATGCAGGCTAAACACTCGAGTAAAGAACACACATTCGGCGCGTACATGCTTCCACAATAAAGCAGATTTTTTCGTTATAAATTATCTAAATTTATTGAAATCACGTTTATTTGAAAGGTAATTAAACTTGGAATGTGGTGAGTTTTTTGCATTTTTGGTATTTGCATTATTGTCTACAAAAATCGCAAATATTGATTTTAAGTTAAGTCAAAGAACAAATTTAGTTCAAAAATAATTAAAAAAAAACTAAATTAAATCCACATTCGGACTCTCTTAACCTTTAAAATTACATAGTCAGAATAATTGTCTGACATTATTACTCCAGTAATCTTGTTACGCTATCAACAACGCTCTTATTTGAGTTGCAAATAAAGGTGGTTCCTGGTCTGCCCAGCCCTAAGGGCAGCCCTGAAAATAGTCCAAAAAGTTAGATTCAAACAAAATGTTTGTCTGTGTTTCGTTCATAAAACCCTCCTGCCAGTAAATAATGTAAAGATATACAAACAGGGTGTCTACACAAATATTACCCTAAACTTCAACGGCTATTCTACAGATGAAAATAAGAAAACAGTTCCAATAAACATAGGTGAAATAATGCTTACTTTTCGAATTATCCGCCATTTTGTTTTTTGTTTTTACTAAACACTTCATATCTTTGGAAATAGAAAAGATGTTGACCTCAAATTTGGTGTACATATTCAGTGGCGTAGCTAAAATAACTGGCGTCCCTGGCCAGACTTGAAAGTGGCGCCCCCTCTTTGAGAAAAACGAGAGGGGGGGAGGGTTCAGTAACTTTACAAAATGTAAATGTAGTCAAACGGATTTTTATTATCAAGTGGATTAATTGGAAAGAGTTGATATTGTGTTAAAAACTTTACAAGTATAAGTGTGAAATTCTCAAGTTAGGTTCTTGGCACGTATATTTTTTTTAGAATCGTTTGCAGATTTTGTTTATTAAAAAAAAAAAAAGAAATGTGTACTCAAATCAAATCAAATCAGATTTATTTCTATAAAATAATCACTTTTATAGTTAATCAAATATGAATTAACAACAATGAAATTTAATAGCATAAATTTTAATAGAATTTTTTTAAATGTGTACTGTAACAATGTTTTTGGCTTTACACTCTCAAAAGAACTATTGATTCAGAAAAAGCTAGTAAAAAAAAAGGATGAATTTGGTTTGAAAATTTACATTAAATCAATCATACATAAAAATAACTATTTCTAATCTATCTTATTCAAAGTTAGCTCAACTTCGTTATTTACAAAAACATATTAAATGTAAAATGTTATGACATTAGTTAACAGGAAAACAACTTTTACATCTTGTCAAAACATATGAACAACGTAAGACAACAGCATAAGACAAATATTCACCTAAATAAATGTAAAATTCCTGGCTTTAACTGTCGCGAAATCATTGATTAGCACATCTGAGTCCAATTTTCTTACTTATGTTCGCAAGATTCGTCAAACGATCTTGACCCATGTCCCATTGAAGATATTGTAGAAATTCTAAAAATCTTTTTCTTTCAACTTGTAGCCTAGTTAAAGACTAGCCAGTGTAGCCATTTTTATTTTATCTCCGTCTATGTTTTTGAGTAATTTTTCCAATGTTCTTAGTATCAAAATCATGTGATACCTTGACGACTAAGCGAAAACGTCGTGGCGGCGTCCTCTACTCCAGTTCCCCTGGCCGCTGCCATCCATGCCATCCGCTTGCTACTCCACTGTACATATTTGTTACGCAACCTTTTACCTTTGCACAAAGACGTTATTTTGTATACTTGAAAAATGGCGGCCATTAAATTTTTTAACGTTAAATATTGTACATCTAAAATAATATCTTTCTGTAGGCCTACTATTATATTGTTGTTTTTGTATTGTTATAAAATACCAAAAAATTATGCTTTTAGTTTTTAGCCGATATTATCTTTTGAGCTCCTGGAAAATTTAAAAAAAAATTAGTTTTTTATTAAAATAAACGGTACCAGGAACTGGCACATACTTTCTTACAAACATTCTTAAATTAATAAACAGATTCACTGTGACTTCATATTTGTAGGAGGAGTAGGAGATTAACTAATAAATATTATTATTATTATTTAGAGAGAAAACTATTCGATCAATTTCGAACAAATTTGCACCAAACACGTCAATTAGGTCTGTATAGATGTACGAAAAAAGGTTTTGAAACATTTGGAAAAACAACCACCTTTTAGGCCAAAAAAACCCTAAAAATCAGTTATTATTATTATTATTATTATTAGCTAAACGAGAATTTTTAGAAAGATGCTGTTTTTCGCATATGATTGGGTACATTAAGGGATACAAATAAGCCATATTATTTAATCAAAATCGTTAGAGCCGATAAAAATAATAACAGATATTTTTTGGTTTTTTGGCCAAAAAGGGGGTTGTTTTTCAAAAATGTACAAAAAAATTTTCGTGCATCTATACAGGCCTAATTGACATGTTTGGTGCAAATTTGTAGAAATCGACAGAACAGTTTTCTCTCTAGTTTTGTATACATACAGACATTTGTAGAAACCACTTTTTTGGACTCAGGAGGTCCCAAAACAGATATTTCCACAAAAATCTCAACATCGATTTTTTTTGTGATCACTATACTTTGTCTGTATAGTGAGAAAGTAAAAATAACATTTTTGTTTACTAACGTTGTTTTGTAAAGTTAGCGGTTTTTAGCCAGATTGAATTTCGTATTCATTTTCTTTGGCCGAAATAACATAGGAAACCGCATTTAAGACGATTTCCGAATTTTTGTCCAGCTAAATTCGCCCACCGATGAGGGGCGTCGGGAACAGAATTCTCTCTTATTTGAGTCTTTTAACTCAAAGTGTTTCCGAGATCTAGTAATAAAAAATTCCAATAAAGGATTATGGCAATTTTGGCAATCGTTAAAATGAATTAATTGTATGTTACTTTACAGTCAAAATAACAGCATAATCTATGCTTCTATTCATCATTAAAATAGGCAGAAAAGGTGAATCTATTAAAAACTGCTCGCACTCGTAATTACTTTCGCATCTTAGCCTCCAATGCCAGATTAGTTTCATTTTAATTGGCATACTTTCTTTATACAATTGGCAGGTTTTTCTGAGGAAGTGAAAAGCGTTAAAGTCTCCGGCAACGGCGAAATTTCCAAAGGTCATAATATACAACTTAAGCGGGCGACCGCCACAGGTTGTTATTACAACAATCTTCCAGTTTGGTGCAGAGCAGGCATTTCACTCGGTGAAAGTGGAAATCGACCGTTTAACTTTTTCTGTGAAAACGGGTTCATATTTTTCTGGTCTGAATGAAAGTGAATTGGACTAGTGCACCGTTACAGATTCGCGATAGCGACGGCGCAAGTGTAACATTGCGCTACTGTGGAACTAGATGTAATTATAGATTTCTATTCGGCTGGAAAGCCACGTTTACGTATGCATATTGTCTTTAATTAAGAATAAAAGTCGTGACTGATTACGGTTCTACGCTTTACTTTCATTACTTCCCTTTAGAAATTTGAAAATGTTGTGATTTTGCAATTTCAAGCGCATTCATTCAAGTGATAGTAAAGAAAATAAACGGTACCAGATACAGGCACATACTTTCTTAAAAACATATTTAAATTATTAAACAGATCCACTGTGACTTCATAATTGTATCAAAGTAGGAGAGGGGATACATTAAACTAGGAGAGTAACTAATAAATATTACTATTATTACCTAAACGAGAATTTTTAGAAACATGCTGTTTTTTTGTTGCATATGGTAGGGTACATTAAGGACTACAAAAAGGTCAAATTTTATCAAAATCGTTAGAGCCAGTTTTTTATAAAACAAAATAATAACTGATGTTTTGGGGGTTTTTGTCAAAAAGGAGGTTGTTTTTCAAAATATTTCAAAACTGTTTTTCGTGTATATACAGGCCTAATAGACATGTTTGGTGCAAATTTTTTCGAAATCTATGGAATAGTTTTCTCTCTAGCTTTGTATACATACAAACAAACATACAGCCAGACATACATACATACATACAGACATATATACATACATACAAACAGACAGACATTTTGTAAAAACCACTTTTTTGGACTCAGGGGGTCCCAAAACGTATATTTCCACAAAAATCTCAACATTGATTTTTTTTGCGATCACTATACTTTCTCTCTACTTTTATTTTTGTGTATAGTGAGAAAGTAAAAAATAAATGTGTGCGTCGATTTTATAAACAGTGGGTTTTCGATTTTATATAGAGAGATTTAGTGTTTCCAAACGTATAATGTTATTATAATAAAGGTGTAGAATTAATTATAACCTCAAAGTTAAGATGGTAAACACAATTAAATGTCCATTCATTGTAAATACATTCCATAAATATAAAATGTTGGTTCATCAGTCTAGGCCTAAACTAAAATTATTGTGTGTAAGTTTAATTTATTTTACCTGTCTTACAGACAAACAATAATTTTATGTTTGGCCTATTCATGAATAATTCATGAATATATCTTAAACCGTTCATGAGATAATATTAAAAAAAATGCATACAGACAGACAACATATAAACTAAGTAAGATAGGCGACATGTTATACTGTACTAGCTGACCCGTACGGCGTTTCCCGTGGTGGTTTGTATTTTCAGTCTTTTTAACGCAATTGTATTATTTTTAAGTGTTCAGTCAGTGAGTGGTATTTGGCTTTTATATATATAGATCTTAAATAATAAAAGCACTATTGTCATAATAATAAAAGATCTGAAATTATGATTTTAGTAACTTTGATAACCCCTCCTAAAATTTCGAAATTTTTCATACCCTTTCTTAGTGAGCACCTATGACCCTAGAGGAAGCTACATACCAAATTTCATTCCAATCCGTTCGGTAGTTTTGAAGAAATCGCGATTTAATATCTTTGATCCCACCAAACCCCCTAAAATTTCGATTTTTTTTAAAACCCTTTCTTAGTAAGCGCCTATGGCCCTATAAGAAGCTACATACCAAATTTAATTCCAATATGTTCGGTAATTATGGAGAAATCGTGATTTAGTCATTTTTACCCCCCAAACCCCAATAAAATTTCCAATTTTTTAAAACCCTTTTTTAGTGAACACTTATAGCCCTAGAGGAAGCTACATACCAAATGTCATTCCAATCCGTTCGGTAGTTTTGAAGAAATCGTGTATTTAATAAATTTGATCCCCCCAAACCCCCCTAAAATTTCGAATTTTTTAACCTCATTCTTAGTAAGCACCTATGGCCCTAGAGGAAGCTACATACCAAATTTCATTCCAATCCGTTCGGTAGTTTTGAAGAAATCGCGATTTAATATCTTTGATCCCACCAAACCCCCTAAAATTTCGATTTTTTTTTTAAAACCCTTTCTTAGTAAGCGCCTATGGCCCTAGAAGAAGCTACATACCAAATTTCATTCCAATATGTTTGGTAACTATGAAGAAATCGTGATTTAGTAATTTTTACCCCCCAAACCCCAATAAAATTTCCAATTTTTTAAAACCCTTTTTTAGTGAACACGTATGGCCCTAGAGGAAGCTACATACCAAATTTCATTCCAATCCGTTCGGTAGTTTTGAAGAAATCGTGTTGGCCAACAAGTTTTAAACATGTCGGACGTTTTGTGTATTTTTGTGTGCTATTTTATTTTTGACGACGTCCCAATGGGCGTAGAATTATCGTGTGTGAACTGTGTGTGTTTTATATTTTAATGTGTTTCGTGTACAGTGTTTGAAAATGCGATAAATCGCTAAAAAGCTGTAGCACGTTTCTCAAGTAAAGAATTGGATAACGATGACGGTAAGAAACACAAATTTATTAATTTGAATTACGTTATCCGTAGCTAAATAACTTTAAAATATATTAAAATATTTCTTAAAATTCCATTTGCACTTAGAAGGGACAGTGCAATACTTTAGCACTAATTTAAAATACTAATCAAAATACTTGCCTTATCAACTAAATATTTCTTTGATTTTAAAGTGTGTTTTACTGTTAGTATACCCTATATACAAAGTGTCTAGAAAATACTGTCCCAAATTTCACCAGGTTATTTTCTATAGGTGAAAATAAGACAAAAAGTTCCAATAAACATAGGTCCGGAAATGCTTGTTTGTTTTACTAAACACTTAATATCTTTGGAAGTAGAAACGGTATTGAGCTCAAATTCGGTGTACATGTTTGTTACGTAACCTTTTATCCTTGTCCAAAAAATCATAAGGTTATTTTCTATACTTTAAAAATGGCGGCCATTTTTTTAATGACAAATATCTCTACAGCGGTTAACTTTACAATCAAATTAGGAAACAAAAAAAGTAAATTTTTAATGACACATAAAACATTTTTTTTTTTTATTTTCACCGTATTTCTAAAGATAATATATAGTTATCGGCTGTTTATGAATGTTTTTCCTGAAATCGTGAGCTGTCGTGTTGAAAAATCGTTCTGGAAACAGACACGTTTCGTCGTCGGTGATCGTGAGAAATACGGATCCAATGCAGCCTTAGGGGTTAAATGGGTTAACTATCCCTTTACGATTTGTATAAATTCCACTAACTTCCAACAAATTAGAGAGCTGAAATTCGGTGCATATTATCCTTAAGCGATTACCAAAAAGAAACGCCATTTCCATTTAGATTACTTGATTCTAAGGGGTGAAATGTGATAACTACCCTTAAACATAATTTCTAACACTTGCTAGAGACTTGAAACTTGTCATATATTAGCCTACTCTTAAGGCTCGGCTCCCTACATTCAAAACGGCGAAGTTGGGAACCAATTTCATTGTTAAATAACCAAAACATACCTTCACTATTAAGCCTATTTTTGTGTTATTTTTGTCAAAAAACGACAGCTGTATTTAAAAAAAAAGTAAAATAGATTGAGGGTGTTGATTTCTAAGGTTTTTTTTTGCAATCTCTTTTTGCAACTGAGTAAAAAATTAATAAAGATTAATATTTTTTACTATTTATGTCATACGTTTATGAAAACAATAAAACGGGTTTTGAAAATGTATTCGGCAATCAACATCCTCATATGACAGTACTTCAAAACGAAACCAAATTTTTAAATTTATTCCACCGAATTAAAGGGAAAAATTACTTATTCTGTAGCATTGCTCTTATGGGAATTAGATTCAATATGGCGGACAGGGTAGCGTCCCCTTAAGTTATACATAAGAAAATTAAGAAGAAAAACAGTTAAATTTCGATTATTGAAGCGTAAACTTCTACAGGCGAAATATTTTGCTGGCGGTGAATCGGATTTTTCCGTCCTGCTATACTATATATAGAGCGGATAGATGAACTACTACGAACGAACACAGTTGATAGTGATATAAACTAATATGATTCTTTACGTGACTCGATTCATTTGTAAATTCATTTCGGATTCTCTCGATTCTTAGGATAAGTTAATCAAATTGAACGCATTGTTCGCGAACCGCCTATCAATCTTTTCGGTATACGGACCACGAGTCCGGGTTATAAACATTGGTTAACAGGTTTGAGGTTGGAGGACGAAAGTCAGGCTGTCATTTAGAAAAGGTCCGGACTCTTAGTTTGCCTTTTAACATACGCAATTTTTGACATGGGTATAACAGTGAATGGCAATCAAATTTAACTCCGCACTGGTTAGTGAAAAGACCAAAGACCAACAATGAAAAGACCAAAGACCAACACTCTGAACATAATTTAATGCTATAGGCCTACTTATGTAATGATAATGCCAAACATGCCGCTTAACAAATTTTTAGATTCTTTTTCTAAGGGTTCTTTTAGGATTCTAAGCTCTTTAAACTTATTATTATTACTTTATATTCTATATTGTATTCTATACAGTATTTAATATATTAACCAGTGCCATATCTATTTAACTGTCAATCAGGAAAGGTCCAGGATCTTCGCCCACTTTAAGAAATATTTTTGTCATCGACTCTTCGTTGGGGCGTACCCGGGCTCTCTGCCTTATACAATTAATTACTACTTTTTACAGTTTTTAAGCATAGTTTGAAACTTTCAAAAGAAACGTTTTGTTATGATCATAACTGACGACTCGGGAATTAAAATTTAAGAAAATGATAAATTAGTTTTTAGATTTTACTTTTTTTTTGGAAAAGTACTTTCAAAGTATATTTTTTTTAATTAGTCCTCAGTTTTTTTTTTTAAATTTGGCTTTACTACAAGCAGCTCGAAGGGGTCTTATCATTATAAACCAGAGGATCAGAACCTGGCTGAACCGCAAGGACTAAAGGTGGGCCTTATGGTGTCGGACGTTATGAGAACACTAACCTTTGGCAACTCTTTTCCGTTCAAGAACGATGGTCTCTAGGCGGTAGGAGGTGTTGGACCTGGTTCAGGTAGGAGGTGCACTCAAGCATGGAATGCGGATTGGTAGGCTACAAAATGAGCACCGAAGTTGAAGCATTAGCCTATGGCCTAGGTGCAGCTTATCTAAAACTATGGGCTCCTTCAGATTGATTTTTCAGTAGGAGGTCGAGACTATTGAACTCTGCGTCCGTGAAATTCGTAAAAGATGAATTAAAGGATTTAGAATTGATATCCTTTCTGATAGCCTAGCTGCATTAAAGGCGATGAAATAATTCATATTTGAATCAAGGCTAGTTTGGGACCGCTACAAGGTACTGAATGAAATGGTTAATGATAACGAAGTTACTCTTAAATGGGTGCCATGGAGGCATCAAGGGTGATTAGGAGGCTTGGGTTGCGTTCAAAGCTCTTCATTGTCTCAGATCCTTTCTGTGGGAGACACAAGGGCTACCTAAAAAGTTTTGTTAAAATCAGTACGGAGAAAGGTTGGTTTTCATACTCAGAAATGTTCATCTGCCTCTCTAAGTGGAAAGCTCAAAAGCTTCTATTGATAAGCAGAAACAATCTTAGGTGGATTGTAGGCATTCCCACTGGTTAATGCCCGGTAAATACCACCTTTAAAAAATAGAGTTGGATTCAGAGAACTTCCATCGATTCTGCTCCCTTGGGAATGAATCGGATCAAAAACTGCTGTACGAGTATTGAGCTGAGATCACGGTTCTCGGAAGGGCGGTTGTTAGCACGGAAGAGTTCCGTGGTGTTGATCTCAAGACCCTCCTTGGAGTTATAAGTGATCTGGTAAGGATTTTGGACGATCACTTAAGGGAATAATCATACCACAATAGACTTGAGTCCCAATGGTACAAAGGCTATGGACTCCTTTATCTATCTTCTTCTATATATATAAAAGCCAAATCCACTGACTCACTGATCACGATTTCTCAAAAACTACTGAACGGATTGGAACGAAATTTGGTAAGTAGCTTCCTCTAGGGCCTTAGGTGCTCACTAAGAAACGTTTTCAAAAAATTCGAAATTTTAGGGGGGAGCAAAGTTACTAAATCACGATTTCTCCAAAACCACTGAACGGATTGGGACGAAATTTGGTATGTAGCTTTCTCTAGGGCCATAGGTGCTCTCTAAGGAAGGATTTAAAAAAATATAAATTTTAGAGGGGTTTGTGGGGTCAAAGTTACTAAAAAAAACCACCGAACGGATTGGAATGAAATTTAGTATGTAGCTTCCTCTAGGGCCCTAGGTGCTCGCTAAGGAAGAGTTTAACAAAATTCGAAATTTTAGGGGAGTTTTGGGTGGGTCAAAGTTACTAAAAAAAACCACCGAACGGATTGGAATGAAATTTAGTATTTAGCTTCCTCTAGGGCCCTAGGTGCTCGCTAAGAAAGAGTTTAACAAAATTCGAAATGTTAGGGGAGGTTTGGGGGGAGGGGGTCAAAGTTACTAAAAATCTCCTTTAGAAATACATAATGTAATGTATTTATTGATATAATATATTTTTTGTTAATATACATTTAACTTTGATTTGTCTATCCGTGCAAAGCCGGATCGGGCCAGCTAGTCCCTAATAAAAATAAGAAGCTCGAAGTAAGTTTTGACCACAAATCGAAGTAAAATGAAAGAGTCACTGACGGACAGACACAAGACGTATATTTACGACTTTAATATTCATTAAAAACACTTACGCAACAATTGTTGTTTAGTATAGTACGCATCGGGACCAAAACGGCCAACATTGCGTTTTCATCAAACCTTGCACAGCTCATTGTTTTCCCCAATGAACTTGAGAAAAAACTCCTCTACTAGCATAAAAAGTGAGAGAGACAGACTGTCTAAAACTAAAGAATTCGTTCCTTTCCTGTCGTCAGCGTCAGCAGATATCCGATCCGTTCGTCGTTCAGTATGTCATGCTGACTGTCTGCTGAGAGTCCGCGCTTCAAGAACACTTCTGCGTACATTAGTTCTGAGCTAATATTTCCGATTAATTGAAAACAAAAGTAAGCGATTTGTACGTGCGAGCGGAGTGAATGGGTAGGGAAAGTGCGGTAACGTAATTAAGTTAAGCGGAAAAATTCGTCACGCAATCAAAACGCTGACGTGTTGAAAAGCGAATTACTCGAGATCGAAAGTAATTATCTGTAATTACTAGTTCTCTCGACTTTTTCACAGTCGTGGGATACTGTACGGAGGTCCTCTACTGTAGTTAAGGGTTTGAAATAGTAGCGGCCATCTTGGAGTTTTACCCCGTAAGAGAAAGTTTTACTTCCCATTTAAAAATTTTGAGTTGCCCCCAAAATCCCCCAATTTAGGGGACACTCAAAATTTCCGATGGCTTCAAAAGATACTTTGGGCTAAGTTAGTATCGTTCCTCAAACGATATTTGTTTGTTTTAACAAACACAAAAGTTAAAGGGGTTGGAGTGACTTTATAACCACCCTGTATAATGAAACCATACATTTCTCTGATGGCGAGAAATCAAATATTAACAATCTAAAACAAGTATTACGGAAAAAACAACAAAATCAAAACTTGAATAGGCGATTTAACATAGGCAACTGACAGCCATTTTGCTGAGATGATGTTACAGCGTTGTCAGATTTTTCTAAACGTAAGAATGCTACCAACAAATAAATGTTTAGAAACTAAAATTAATTATTATAGGATGTTGTTATAAATCAATACAATCAGGATACAAAAAGAGAACATATTAAAAAGATGAAAATCACATCTATCATGAAATAGTAGGATTCTGATCCACTTCACTGACAATAATAATAACAATAATAAATAACAATCATAAACAAAATAATATAAAACTTAAAACGACAGACTATTAACGTGAACAATTTTGATTGTCCTTAATTATAGTGAAATAATAAAAATTCACCACTGAAACCAATAAAACGACGTTTGACGAAATGTAATAAAAGAAGCGACTCGAACATTTACAACGTTGTAAAATTGAACAATATGTTATTTCGTTATTACAAGCAAGCGCAATTTAACATGTAAAATATTAAGTGTAATTAAAAAAAACTGAACTAAACTATATTAAACTCTCCAAACACAATACGTTTTCCTTTTCTAAACATATATAAGTTGGTAGGCCTTCTTGCTTTCCGTAAAAAAAGGTGCTCAGAATCTCTAAATATAATAAACGGTTCCATAAACTGGCACATACTATCTCACAAACATATTTAAATTATTAACACGTTCACTGCTATGTGAGCTTGACACTGAACACTATGAGAAGCGGCCGACGCACAGTGCATTGCACGCCAACCCCCGTATTGGGAGTATTTTCAATACACAATGCATTGCGTGCTCCGCACGCCAATTTTAACCCTATGTTAGGAGAGTAACTAATAAATATTATTATTATTAGCTAAGCGAGAATTTTTTTAAAGATGCGGTTTTTGCATATTGGTGGGTACATTTAAGGGCTACAAATAAGTCACATTTTAGTATTAAAATCGTTAGAGCCCTTTTTTTTATAAAAAATAACAACTGATTTTTTGGGGGTTTTTTGACTAAAAAAGGGGGTTGATTTTCAAACGTTTACAAACCCTTTTTTCGTTCAACTATACAGGCCTAATGGACATGTTTGGTGCAAATTTGTTCGAAATCGATCGAATAGTTTTTTCTCTAGCTTTGTATACATAGACATTTTGAAAAAAAAACACTTTTTGGACTCAGGGGGTCCCAAAACGGATATTTCCACAAAAATCTCAACATCGATTTTTTTTGCGATCACTATACTTTCTCTATACTATAGTATAGTGAGAAAGTAAAATTAATATTTCTTTTTTGTCCTCTATGGACTCGAACACTACTGGACCGATTTCACTAAAAATGTCACAGTTTATCCTTACTAACGCCAGGATTGTTTAGACATCACAATTACTACAGTCTAAGGAGTTGAAATGGGGTAGCTACCCTTAAAATTGAACTAATTTCCCACAAGCTATAAAGCTAAAACTGTGTAGGCCTAATAATCTTAGTGATATAAAAAAAAACATATGCAATTCGATTACTTAAGTCAAAGTGATGAAATTGAATAACTACCCTTAAAAAGTTAAATAATATTCCTGCACTTAATTTTCTATAATATGCTAAAAATCTACCCAACTAATTTCACTAAAAACGTCGCAATTTACACAGATTAGCACCAGAATTGTTTAAAGAATACGGACACTACAATCAAAGATATTAAAATGGCGTAGTTACCCCTTTACAATAAATACAAATCGCACTTCCTACAAGCTATAAAGCTAAAATACGTACGCTTAAGTGCTATAAAAACCAATTTGGAATTCGTTAATTTAAGACAAAATAATGGCTATAAAGCTAAAATTGTGTAATATTCTTAAGTGATATGAAAAACAATTTGGAATTCGATAATAAGACAAAATAATGAAATGGTATAACTACACTTAAAATTAAATAATGAAAATCCATATGAAATAAATTGCGTTAACATTAAATACCCATATGTTTAATACGCGGTCTTCCCCCTGCCGTTATCATAAGAATCTTATTTTAACCACAAGACACTTTTAAATAAATTTGTCAATCCACTCACTGAATTGTGTTCGTAAATTTAATTTAAATACTGTACTGAAATCAAGCAATAGCGAAGCATAAATTACTTTTTGTTTTTAGCTCACAGCCCTATTGACACCTATTTTTGACAAGGCCGTAGCCGGGGGGGGGGGGGAGATTAGGGGGTCAACCCCCCAAAATCCAGAAATTTAGTAGTAAAAACTAATACTAGGTTTAAAAACTGCAAATTAAATTATAAAATAGACAACTCAACAGAGGATCCAGCAACATATTTTACATCATTGTGCATTGCATGCATACTGATATTTAGATTTGCTTGATTAAACTACAACGTACATTACACATGGATGCAGTAGGTTACAGCCTTACTCTCTTGTGAGCTTGATCTGATCTATTAAATAAGAAAACTATGACGGTTCAACAAAAATACACGCAATGCACTGTGGTACGTTTAATACGGGGGTTGGCGTGCGAAGCACGCAATGCGTTGTGTATTGAAAATACAGTAGTCCCAATACGCGGGTTGGCGTGCAAAGCCCGATAAAGAGTTTAAATTGAAATCCCCGGTCCTGATCTGACACCCCCCCCCCCCATCAAAGTTTTCCTGTCTACGGCCTTGATTTTTGATGATCGGCCAGGCCGATTTTTGTGAGGTTAGTTGTAAATGAAAGAAAATGTAATTATTTAAACAAAAATTGTAAAATGTAATTTATATTTCATCGGTGTGTTTATAAGGGCACTTTTTCGTTTTAGGCTACACCGCTATTGATACCTATTTCTGGCGGTTCATTTTGCCCTAGGACTAACCCCCTAAATAATTTGAAACAGCCGACCTCGGGAGGCTTTTTACCTAATGAAAAATAATTCCCCACATTTAGCCACTCTCCTACATAATTGCCAAGTAATGAACCTTGTTACTCGGAAAAGATTAAACTCTCCACTAGTGGAAGCGTAGGCTATTTCAAGTAGGTCTGGTCATTAAGGCTCTTCTTTACCTTGAATAAAACTCCGGAGTGTGGCGTACGATTTCAATACGAAACGTCTGACTAAAGCCGCAAAATAGTTGAAACATGCATTCGTAATAACGTGTTTCGGATTCTATTTATAAATCAATAATCTGGGAAACCACTTTAAGTTATAAAGAAGGCTTTATATTTTTTACGTGTTAGCTTAAAATATGGAAATTATTGCTTACAACAACCAAAAAATGCGTTAAAAGTAATCGATTTTTACTCAGTTAAACTGTTGATTAAAATGAGCTACCGTCGATTTCTTTCAATTATGAGATATAAGACAAAAGCACAAAGCCTTTAAGAACAATTTAAGATGTTTCACAACTTTTTAGGTTGAAAAACGGCGTCCGAAACACGTTAGTACGAAGTGCATATTTTTGTTGTTTTACGCAAGGTATAGAAGACCCTTAACGTACACACAGATTTTACCTACGTATAACATTAGTACAGATAACTATTCTAAAACGTTTTACAAAGTTTATTCTATATATTAGACCAGTTAAAGCAATTATCGTTAAAATAACCGTTGTCTAACTGTTTAAATATTATTTATCACATAAAGTGTCCGGTATTATGTAAATTACCGCGTTACGGTAAGCAGGGCCGACAGTAGACTGTTGCTATTGGTTTAAAACTGTACCACGTGACTGAACATTTTGGCAATCCGTAGTGGGGGGGAGGGGGTTAACCTTGACCGCCATTTGGCCTTGTGGAGCACAGAGAGACCGGGGGATCACCCACACCACTCCGCTTTCCATTTTATTGTTCCGTTTGAATAAACTTTCGGTTAAATATTTGACTTGTGATGGCTGTGGATTTCAAATTCGGAGCTTTATTAACGCATATTTGAAAAGGCACTTGTGTGTATAATTTATTTTAATACTGAACATTATTTCCAATCGAATTAAACTTTTCATTCACAATTTTCACTACATATTTGTATAAAACGCGTATCGAATTGAAATAAGATTTGTTAATCCATTTTCACACAAAACAAAAATAATACAAAAAGATAAACAAACAAATAACCAAGAAAACTAGAAACAATATATTAAAAAAACTGCAAAAACAAAACAACTATTTCAAACAAATTTTGATATTACAAACTAAAGGAAACAATATAATATGTAACTTCAGTTGTTCGATTTGTAATACTGTAAACCTTTTGTTTGTGTTTAACTAATCTAAAATAACTTTTAGTTGTGAAAAATAATTAACGGATTCAAAATTTGTCAAATCGGTTGCAAATAAACGTGTTATATTCCTATTTCACTGTGGGCCTAACCTAAAAGAATGTCAAGTTTTTTATCCATATCAGCTGTTTTATTTATAAAGTATAGTAACAAAAAAATAAATCAATAAATATATTACACTATGTATTTCTTTTGGGGATTCTTAGGGAGATAATTTTTCGCTAATTATGTGAATTTTTGAAAACCTTTCTTTGTAAGCACCTATGGCCCTAGAGGAAGCTACATACCAAATTTCGTTCCAATCCGTTCAGAAGTTTTTGAGAAATCGTGATCGGTGATCGTGAGGGGGGCAGTGGGTTTGGCTTTTACATATATAGACTAGCTGGCCCGATCCGGCTTTGCACGGATATACAAATCAAAGTTAAATGTGTATTAACAAAAAATATATTATATCAATAAATATATTACACTATGTATTTCTTATGGGGATTTTTAGTAACTTTGACCCCCCCCCCCTAAAATTTCGATTTTTTTTAAACCTTTCTTATTGAGCACCTATGGCCCTAGAGGAAGCTACATACCAAATTCGTTTCAATCCGTTCAGTAGTTTTTGAGAAATCGTGATCAGTGAGTCAGTGGATTTGGCTTTTATATATACAGATAATTTTAATTAAAACCAGTAAACATTTTTTGTTGATTTTTGTTTGTATTTGCTCTTATTTTGCTAACCTAACCTCATAAAGCCGCTTTTTGTGAAGAATAACACGCAGATTCTAAATTTCTAAACTTGGTTACTATGGTAATGAATGTAAATGAAATTCAGCATACACGAGTTGCTAGGCTTTTGATCCTAATCAGCTGTTTTATCTGTTTTAGATCTGGAAGTAAACCAACTAAGTTCCACTATTTTTACGTTTTACTTTCTCACTATACTATAGTAGCCTATAGAGAAAGTATATAGTGAAAAAATCGATGTTGAGATTTTTGTGGAAATATCCGTTTTGGGGCCCCCTGAGTCCAAAAAAGTGTTTTTTACAAAATGTCTGTCTGTTTGTCTGTCTGTCTGTCTGTATGTATACAAAGCTAGCGAGAAAACTATTCCATCGATTTGGAACAAATTTGCACCAAACATGTCAATTAGGCCTGTATAGATACGCGAAAAAATGTTTTGACAATTTTTGAAAAAACAACCCCCTTTTTGGTCAAAAAACACCCAAAAAACCAGTTATTGTATTTTTATAGAAAAAACTGTTCTAACGATTTTGATAAAATTGGCTTATTTGCAGCCCTTAATGTACCCTACCATATGCAAAAACCGCATCTTTCTAAAAATTCTCGTTTAACTAATAATAATAACTGATTTTGGGGTTTTTTTCCAAAAAGGGGGTTGTTTTTCAAAACCTTTTTTCGTGCATCTATGCAGGCCTAATTGAGATGTATGGTGCAAATTTGTTTGAAATCGATCGAATAGTTTTCTCTCTATCTAATAATAATATTATTTATTAGTTACTCTCTTACTTTAATGTATCCTCTCTCCTACTTTAATACAATTATGAAGTCACAGTGAATCTGTTTAGTAGTTTAAATATGTTTGTAAGAAAGTTCAATTAAGTTGTTGTTAGACGGGGTCAAAAGATTTTCATCCGGCCAACATGTGGTGTTTCAAATATCCTTAACTGTTCTGGAAGGGCGAAGACGTGTAAAACAGCATGTAAAATACTTTTTTAAATTACTAAATAAATATACTTCGTCGATCTAAACCAGTTTCAATACTATACGAGGTCTTACAAAACTGCAGCTCACAAATTACAAATATTTCGTAACGTGCGATAACCTTTTATTAGTAATAATTCATCAAAGATAACAGATAAGGCGAGACGAGATATGCATTTTGGACAGCCAAAATATCTTCCTTATCTAGTTTTAATATAATTCTATAAATATTTACTTTACGTTTACTAAACGCTTGCTTTGTTACTTTATTTTCTAAAAGGTTAAACCGTTATCAAAGAAAGTAACATAGTGCTTCCTCGTGCAAAACCATGTTGTGAAACTGTATTTAAACTAGTAAGATCCCGCGAAAAATCACGTGCCAACACAAGAGAAAACCCATATCTTTAAAATATCAAGTTTAATGTGTTATACGACTAATGCAGGCTATATAACTTGTTTTGAGGTTAGAAATCGTTGAAAATTTATATTTTTACATTTATTTTTACTATGTTTTTCAGAAGAAACTACTTTTAGGCCCACAAACAACAAAATGTATATAGGGTGATTCATAACTATAAACAATAACTATAACAATGTCTCGGTAGCTCATTCTATAGCTAAAAATAAGAAAAAAAGTTCATATAAACATAGGCCCGAAAACGCTTCGTTTTCAGAGATACCCGCCATTTTGTTTTTGTACAAAATAATTCATATCTAGAGAACGGTGCGACTGATTAAGTTCAAACTTGGCATAAAGTTTAACCTAACAATGATATATCTCACGAAAAATAATCGATTCTATCCAATCATGCGTTTCAAAATGGGCGGCTGTTTGAAAATTTCAAACCTAAATTACTCCAAACCCGTTCATTTTAACAATGTCGACACTTTTTTTGTAACCCTTTTTATTCCCTGTCAGATGGTGTAACTGTCAAAACAATCTAATGAAGGATAATAGTTAAGTTATGTTTAATAATTGGTTTATTCAACCCGGTATCCTATACCAACACAGTAAAGTAAACAGTATCAATATTATATGTCTATTTGCTTTAATTATCTTTAACTTAGCTATTACTCTTCATCCGATTGTTTTGAAAGTTACACCAGCAGATAGGGAAGCAAAAGGGTTACAAAAAATGTGTCTTGACATTTTTTGTTAAAATGTATGGGTTTTATGATTGGTAAAATGATTGGATAGAATAGATTATTTTTATAATTTTTAGAGTAGTAATTTATCTACGTCAAGTGAATAGTTCCAGTATCATTCGTGCTCGATGTATGTTTGGAATCTATATTATCGTTTGTTTCCGTCCACAGTCGTTCTGTTTTTACGATCAATCGTCGCTGAACTAGCCACGCCAGCGTTGGAATCTTATAAACAAGCTCAGTTTAATGTCATCCCAAGAATCGTTTGTTTATTTTATGCATGACCTCATTTCAATTTTTCAAAGAACACTGGTAGAGATTAGAAATATGATTTAGGAAATACACATTTAAAAAATATGCCATTGAGTTCTGATACAATAAAGCTAGATCAATCAATTCAGTCGTGTCTGGATCATTGACCACGGAACCGATTTTAGTATTGTTTTTATTAAACAATTTAAAAGGAACTTATGATAGGCAGAAACCCACTTTCCCGAAACGTTATGGTAACACTCATTTGTTTGTCAGCCTTCAAAGTCAATTTCCTCAAGAACTGATATTGATAGGCTATTAGAATGAAATTTGGCACAGTTAAGCTCTAAAGCGCATAATCTCCCATAATCAGACCTGAAAACATATTTTACTATGAATTTTCAAACACAAAGGTTAAAAAAAAAACGTTTGAAACTGGTCTATTAGGAATATCTGATGTATTTTCCGTAAAACCCAACCGTTGAAAACCCAAATTCTTTTCCTCTCTTTCTGAAATCTAAAATTTTGAAAATTGTGGCGTTAGAGGTAATCGTATAACGTACAGAAAATCTGAAGATTTGAAATTTGTATAGGGTGATGAAAATTATGTTGTTAGCGATTTTCAATAGGAAAAATGAACTATTGCAGTCACTCTTATGCCGAGACCTAAGGTTAGGGTGGTCAATGAACACCGATCCCTAGAACACGTTTTTGGGTCATTAAAAACGATATATATTTATTATGTATGTATGTGTTCGCCCTATAATGACCGCATTTTACGTCATATTTGGTCCAAATTTGGTACACACGTTGGTTTTCCAAATCGCTCGGACGAGTTCGTTAGCAAAATAAATCCAACAACCGAAAGGACGTTTTTTGAAAGAAAGGAAATTTTTTTAAAGATTTTTCATAATAGAATGTACCTTTTTTGGGGGTTTTTCTAAAATAATGTATAAATGATATTACTATGCATATATTTTGTTGACACGATCTTTTCGCCCGTCTGGTTCCCACAAAATCGAAAAAACGTAAATACCATAGAAGTACTCGGGTTCAAATCCACGGGGGTATTTTACCATGGGACATTTTTTGGTCCAAAGTGAATGTGTACACTGAGAGCGAAGAGAATCAGTCCATAATCCGCGGCCTCAAGGTTGAGTGCAAGCTGGTTCTTAAATTAAGAGAATGGTTCTTAAATTTAAAACTATATATTAGCGAATTCCCATAGGAATATTTAACTAATTAATTAACTAATTATAATTAATTATTGCAGTGACACTTTAGGTGAGACTTAGGGTAGGGAGTAGTAAATGAGCACCGATCATGGTCCTCAGAACACGTTTTGGAGTGTCGTCAAAAATTATATATATATATGTATATATATATATACTAGCTGGCTCGATTCGGCTTTGCACGGATAGACAAATCAAAGTTAAATGAATATTAACAAAAAATGTATTATATCAATAAATATAAATTACACTATGTATTTCTTATGGGGATTCTTAGTAACTTTGACCCCCCAAACCTCCCCTAAAATTTAGAATTTTTTTAAACCCTTTGTTAGAGAGTATTTGCCCTAGAGGAAGCTACATACCAAATTTCGTTCCAATCCGTTCAGTAGTTTAAAGAAATCGTGATTTAGTAACTTTGACCCCCCCAAACCCCCCTAAGATTTCGAATTATTTTAAACCCTTTCTTAGAGAGCACCTACGGCCCTAGAGGAAGCTGCATACTAAATTTTATTCCAATCCGGTCAGTAGTTTTGGAGAAATCGTGATTTAGTAACTTTTACCACCCCCAAACCCCCTTAAAATTTCGAATTTTTTGAAACCCTTTCTTAGTGAGCACCTATGATCATAGAGGAAGCTAATTACCAAATTTAGTTCCGATCCGTTCAGTAGTTTTTGAGAAATCGCGTGATCAGTGAGTCAGTGGATTTTTCTTTTATATATATAGATATATGTTTTTCCAATCTAGCGGCCACATTTTAAGTCCGATTTGATCCAAATTTGGTACTCACGTTTGTTGTTTAAGTCGCTCGGACGAAAACGTTAGTAAAGATATCCAACAACCGGAAGCACGTTTTTTAACCGGAAGGAACTATTTTGTGAGATTTTTCAGGGTTTTATATAAAACAAATATAATTAGGTTATTATTCTACACATTTCTTTTTTTGCGCCATGGTAAAATACCATAAAAGTACATAATAGGAACACGTGGGGATTTTACTAATCCGAGGCCGACGGACGAATTTGTACGCTGCGAATGAAGCGAATCAGTCCGTAAACCGAGGCCGCATGGTCGAGGCGCAAACTCGCAAAGCGAGCTTTTCTGCTACGAGTTGAACGAAGTAGTGCGTGAGCCAGAGTTGGAGGCTGAGGTACACGCAGGCAGCTATTCAACGCCTTCCTGAGTAGACAGATTTCCCTATAGTTGGTTAAAACCCTGCAACATATAAACTTAATTTTTGAAATTCTTTTAAGTCTCGGTTCGAATTATTAATTCGTGCGATAAATTGTAGTACTATGTGTTAGGTCCCAGTTGCATTTCCCTGGACCATTAACCACAGCATAATCTATCCCTGCATGGTTATCGTTAATAGTTAGTTGGTTAGTTCTGTATATTGAGTATATGAGGTTTATGAAACAACTTATGAATGCTATAATTTTGGTAAAACTTACACGCTATCACGCGAGTTAAATTTATTTTCTTTAGTTATAAAAAGATAACGTCATTATAGCATTCCTAGCCACGTTTTAGTTTCATATAATGTGTAGGTAATTTCATATTGTTTACATTATCGAATTTTATGCACAATATTTATTGCAGTTTCACTATTCTATTGTTACGCATTATGTTTTTAAAACTACAATACCAAGACGTGACTGTTGATTTTAATCTTACCTGTACATTTACACTTCTTATCGCCACATCTCCTAATTTATGTAGGACGGAAACATTAAAGTCTCTAGTCCTTTATAAGTATCAATTTTAACAACAACCTGCAAACAGTCATAACACGCCGTGAGTCACTTTCATTCGCCTACTTTTATCCAGCTTGAACTTTGCCTAACCTACGCCTTGTTTCACCACTTTTACTTTTTCACTGAAATACGGGGAGTAAACTGGTTTGTACAGCTTCGAAACAAATACATTATATCAGGAGATTGTATATATTTCATTTTGTACTTTTATCACAAGAACAATACAAAATGCGCATGTGATGTGCGTTATTATTAATTTAAATCTTTGGAAATTATCTGAGAGAAAATAATGTTTTCATTATAAAAAGTTATAGGTTCGGATAGATTTATGAAAGAATGTGGTTTATTAATTAATTAAGAAACCCTAAGAAATTATAATAAAGTACGTTAGTTTCAATTTTTACAAATACACACATTTTAGTTCTTTTATCTATCTTTGAAAAATAACATAATTATTTTTGGGACAAAGTTCTTTGATTGCTGTAGGAGTTAAGAAATAGAAAATGTAATGCGTAACGAAAAAAGCGTTATTAATTGGTTGCTATGGCAATGACAAATATAAAATACGAGTAACGAAAAAAGCGTTATAAATTGTTTGCTATGGCAATGAATGTAAATACATTCAAGAATCTTGTGTTTTGATAATAATAATATCAGCTTTATTGCCGTTAAACCTAATACATGCAATAGGCAACAGTCATTGGATTAGAGAACAATACATCATTTCACGCAACAAGTACATAATTATATATCAATCAAATCACAATCCATGAATTCTTCCACCGAATGGAACACCTTTTGCTTAAGCCATTTTTTAATTACATTTTTTAATTTTTCCCTGTCAAAGTTCTTATATGCAGAGGCAATTTATTAAGTAGCATATACTGTTGGTAATAATAACTCTTATACGTTTTAGATAGTTTTATACTAGGAGCTATAATATCACATTTGTTTCTGGTATTGTAACCATGTCTCTCATACTGGTTATCAAATTGTAGTATATTTTGTTGGACATAAATTAAGTACGCAAGGCAAAGTCATAATCCAGAATTTGGTTTATCAGTTTAAATTAACAGACTGTCGGATATTAACGTGAAGCGCTGAAATACATCAATAAACATAAAATGCTGGTTCATCGGTCTAGGCCTAACCCAAAATTATTGTGTTTTTATTTAATTTATTTTACCTGCCTTAACGGCCACATATAATAATTTTAGGTTAGGCCTAGAAAGTAATTTTAAGTCTAGGTCTAACCTAAAATTATTGAATGTATGTTGCTGTAAAGACAGGTAAAATAAATTAAACATACACACAATAATTTTAGGTTTATTGAATGTATTTACAATGAAAGGACATTTAACTGTGTTTACCACCTTAGCTTTGATGTTATAATTAATTCTACGCCTTTATTATAATAACATTAAACGTAGGGAAACAGTAAATATTTGTATAAAAAACAATCTAATAATAAACGGCAATTGAAAGATTAAAACTATGTGTGTATGTTGCTGTTAAGGCTGGTAAAAGAATTGAAGAAAAGGCGTGATGAACTTCGTCCCTAAAGGGTGTCCTACGACCGCACACATTTACTTTTCTATTACGATTTATTTAACCAATGTAAAACGTTTACTATTGGGATTTTATAATTCGTGTAACCATCGCACGTGTATCCTGTTGCCTTAAAAGTGATAAGAAATTTAAATTACCTAAAATTTAAATTACTAATAGCAAATTATAAATTAGGTGAGGCAATGAATACGCAAAATAATTCAAAATATTTAAAAAAAAATTTATGAAACATGAATAAACTAAATTTGCTTAAAAATACCGTGGAAAATATGTCTTATTTCTAACATATGTCAGGGAATATGAGTATATTTCTCACGTGAAATTAAGGATTTTTGGACTTCGCACCATGATAGTTCTCTTTTGGGGCAGAGTTCATGCTTTTGAACAAAAAACTAAAAACTCAACCGACAGTATATAGTTACAATTTTGTTTGTAATGAAGATTTGTGGCAAATATGCATGTACTACCTTTAAAAATATTCTCGAAAAAAGTATAGAACAATGAAAACTACAAAACAAAAATCCATATTTTTAAATTTATAAACTTTTTCACTACATGATGTTTAATGGAAACAGTCCTGAGAAATAAGAAATATTCTACAAGGAAGCTTAAATATGCTGCTTACTGTACCATCGCTGAAAATCTTCCAACATAGGAAAATCCCATTACTTTAAATGAGCAATTCTTGTGTCTATCTTTGTATCTGTCGTGGATCTCGAAAACGGCTCTAACGATTTTGATGAAAATTTGCATACAGTGGTTATTTGACGTCAGGAATCGAATGCGCTAGGTCTTATGGCTTCAAAAACGCTCATAAAGTCTGAAAAATGCGCATAAAATTTAAAATCTGAACTTCATTTCATACCACCTTTCAAGTCGCTTAGAAGGCGAATAGGTACAGCTTCTTTTTATACCTCCTTCAAAGTCACTAAGTATTCGAATATATACACCCTTAGCCGGTTAGACCACGAACGCATTGCTAGTTTCGTATATTTGAGTTGGGTATATAAGAGTAACAGATTGTCCTACGTCATAGGCTTAACCCGTTAACGTTAACACAATGTATAGTTCAATTGGTAATACCTCTGAAATGGACATTGTGCTTCCTCTTTTCGTAAGTTGTGTTAAAAGTTTTACACTTCTCTCGTGTGGTCCATAAGAGCAATGTTAAATTTCAATCCATTTATTTCGTTTATTTTTTATCTTAAAATTGTTTGCAAGGTCTCATTTTAAGCACAGTCACAATACGCATCCGATTTGCGTTTCACATTTTTTTAAAAGTTTTTCATTTGTCACGTAATTGACATTTTTGAAGTACCAAGTTTGAACTTTTTTTACACATTAAAAAATGTATAACTAAAAGTGAAACGCAAGCCGGATCAGCAATAATTTAAAAAAAAAATATTCAGGTTTTTTTTAGCACTCAATTAAGGTCTGCTCCAGTAAACGAGAAAGCAATCGGAAACGCAAGCGCTTCTCTCTATAGCCGCATCTAAACAGTGAAATTTCTTGCAGAAGAGCGATTTGACATTGTCTCATTTCAAACCATTTTATAAGTCTATCTTTTGTAATTGAGTGCTGGAAAAAAAATGAATATTCTTTATAAAATAGCGGATCTGGCTTACGTTTCACATGTAATTATACATTTTTTATTGTGTAAAGAAAAACGTTCAAACTTGGTACTTCAAAAATGTCAATTACGTGACAAATGAAGAACAATTTTTAAAATGTGAAAAGCAAAACGGATGCGTATTGTGACTGTGCTTAAAATGAAACCTTGCAAACAATTTTATGATAAAAATTAAACGAAATAGATGGTTCGAAATTTAACATTGCTCTTATAGGATAAAAACCCAAGATGGCCGCCACACTACAGCAGACTCTTAAGGATCTGCTTTAGTAAACGAGAAAGCAACGCAAGCGCTTCACTCTATAGCCGTATCTAAACAGTGCAATTTCTTGCGGCTGAGCGCTTTGACATTGCCTCATTTCAAACCATTTTATAAATCCATCTTTTGTAATTGAATGCTGAAAAAAACTGAATATTCTATATAAAATTTCGGATCCGGCTTGCAAATTACTTTTCATTATTAATTTTTTACTGTGTTAGGAAAAAATGCAAACTTTGTACTTACAAAATGTCAGTTACATAACAAAAGAAAAGCATTTTTTTTAAATCTAAAATGCAAAACGGATTCGTATTGTAATTGTTCTTAAAATGAGACCTTGCAAACAATTTTATGATAAAAAATAAACGAAATAAATGGTTTGAAATTTAACATTGCTCTTATGAGATAATCATCCAAGATGGCCGCGAATACAGCAGACCCATGAACATCAAACACTACTCTTTTGAAATGTTCTGAACGTCAATCGAATTCAAAAATCTCTTTGTAGGCTACACTTATGTTCTTTATTTAAGGCTCGGCTCTCTACATTCAAAACGGCGAAGTTGGGTAAAAATTTCAATGTTAAATAACCAAAACATACCTTCACTATTAAGCATATTTTTGTGTTGTTTTTGGCAAAAAACGAAAGCTGTATTTTTTTTCTTAAAGTAAAATAGATTGTGGGTGTTGATTGCTAAGAATTTTTGCAATACCTCTTTTTGCAATTGAGTAAAAAATTAATAAAGTTTACTATTTTTGACTATTTATATCATACGTTTATGAAAACAATAACACGAATTTTGAAAATGTATTCGGCAATCAACATCCGCATATGATAGTACTTCAAAATGAAACCAAAATTTTAAATTTATTCCACGAATTAACGGGAAAAAATTACTTATTCTGTAGCATTGCTCTTATGGGAATCAGATTCAATATGGCGGCAGGGTAAGCGCCCCCTTAAGGGTCGGCTCTAGTAAAACAGAAACCAATGAATACTTAAATGTTAAGAAGCGCACGTCTTATGGACTCAATTCTAACAGATTTTACAAACTTGGCGCCCTAAAGATTTGTAGTTGGGCGCAACTCCGAGAGGAAGCGCTGGCAAACCATTTAGCGTGCGGTGGAGAGCGAGAGAGTGTTTCTCCCCTCTCCCTCTCACTCGGTCTACGATTGGCTAGTCGGACTAAAGAAACGAATTTATGTGTTCAAGAGAGATTTTCAAACTTATCTTTGTTGTACATAGAGAAGAAAATACTCAGAGAACATATTGGAACTGACGATATTGAAGAAAAGTTCGCTATGAAGAACAGAAAGTTACAGTTGATATAGAAATTTTTATACTTTGACTATTTATTAATATTTCAAAGGAAGTTCATAATAAAAGTAAATATTTAAATTTAAAATGCATCCCTTTTGCTAAATACAATAAGTATTTGTTCTTGAGTTTTCATTTTTTGTCTTCTCTTTCCACCTTTAAATTTAAGAGTAATCCTATACAGTATTGTTAAACTATGTATGTTTTTTATTTTAAGAAAGGTGCAACTACTTAATCAATGTAGGAGATTTTTTTTGTAATCGAAAAAAGGTACTGCGTGCTTAACGTAAAAAAACAAATATCTATTACTATAAATTTTTCTCAGATTCTTCTTATTTATTAGTGACAATAATGTATAATATTAGAGTTACAAAGATTGGTAGTTTAATATGTTTTTTTAATGTTAATTTATTTATGAAGTGATGTAGTAATTTGATAAGTAATTACAATTTTATTCTAACTTTATCACTTGACTGATATATATTTCATTTGCTTTGAATATTTACACTTTTGTATTCTCTTTTCCTATTTATTGTGTCTGTGTAAGCAAAATTTTTAAAGGTAAATTATTTACTAAATGTTAGTATTTTATTCTTAAAATGCTTTTCATGATATTTTTCAAACAATATGTAAGCAATACTTGAGATAATTTTTAAGGTAAAAGAAACATCATCGATAATTTGTACAAACTGTGATTTAGACGAGACGGGTTTATTTATAAGTCCACGAAAGAAAGAAATGTAAGGCGTTTTCTTTATTGTTAAATTAAGATTGGTTGAAGGATGGTCGTATGATTTTGTGCGAGGTCAAGAGCGAGAGAGCGCGAGATACAATGTTTTCTTCCCCTATTTTTCTGGTATGTAACGACCATACAGAGCGAGAGCGACTGAATATGAAAGAAAGAGACGGAAAATGAAGCAGAGCTATTTTAGTCAAATGAGAAATTTTGAGACGGCAGGCAATGAATATTTAGGCGTTTAATATTAATTGCTGTATATTCCGTTGAAGTTGTAGGTGGTGTGTATTGGAGCATTTTGTTAGTTATTGTTTATGATGAGTACTAAAAAAAGTGGAGGGAAAAAGTGTTCTTACATTAATTGTCAGAATTCATCAACCAATGCAGATGTACCTTTTTTCCATTTTCCAGTGAGCGATAAAGAAAGGTAAGAGATAGTGGTTAGATCTAAATAGTTAATTTTTGTTAAAGTGACTACAAATAACGTATAAACAAATAAAACATTGTTATGGTAATTATTAAGTGGTTCTAGTAATATAATAATTGAAGAGAAGTTTACAATTTGTACAAAATTTGTACAGTCCAGTTCTATGATTTGTTCTCTACAATTTGGTACAAATAAATTTGATTTTTAATAAAGTATATAATATTCGTAATTCCATTTTCAAAATAGCCTGCTTTAGTAGCGTTTCTTGACGCAGGAACATAAAAACATGTCTTTCTGAAATGTTTTTGAAATTGATATGTATTTTTATGCACTCTATTTAGAACTAAATTACAAAACTTTTGTTTATCTTGAAATAAATTATAAACAATATTTTACTGTGTTATATAACTTTATTTACATAATTTTTGGTGAAATTTGTCAGACGTTTAGACAATTTCTTTCATTCTAGAATTTCTGAGACCAAAATAAAAGGATACATAACATTTTCAAGTATACAGTTCAATTCTATGTTTTATTCTCTACAATTTGGTATAATATAAATTAATTTTGAGGTAAAAAATACATCGGCCTACTCATTTTCAAAATAGGCCTGTTTTAGTAGCGTTTCTTGTCGCAGGAACATAAAAACATGTATTTTCTGAAAAAAAGTTTTGAATTTGATAATTATGTTTATACTTTTCTATTTATAACTAAATTTGTATATTTTGAAAAATTACAAACAAATTTTATCTGCTTTTTATATTGGAATAAAGTTGAATATTTTTCTTCCGTTAGGGCCTATTGAAAATTTTTTTTATCTTGAGCCAATAACTTTTGTAATTTTACATCAATCAATTTTTTAGTTGCTAATATTAATTTTCTGAACCTTTTTCTATATAAAAAAAGCTGTGGAACACTTTTGAATTGGGTTAGAATTACTATTTTTTACGAGTTTTTGAAAATATGCTTGCAAGTGGCCAAAACTCCAAAAAATTTAATACCACCGGTTAGAGGGAGTTTGTTCTACGTCAATCCACTGCAGAGATATTTAAAATGCTAAACACAGTACGTTGTTCAATCTTGCTTATTTCTGAACATATATTGATGAAACTTGGTAATAACTTCATTAGTCCAGATTATATTGTTATTTGCTTAAACCTAAGTATTTTAAGCCCTCATGGCAGCAAACCTACGTACTCATAGCACATGTAATTTTATGGCGAATAAATAACATTATACATCTCCCTTATTAATGAACATACGTTGATAACACTTGGTGTAAGGCTTGTAATCATTAAATGCTTGTAATCAATTGATATTTTGATCAAAATTAAAACATTTTGTGAACCCAGTTGCAGCAATCCTATATAGGTTCTCATTTCTAATGTTATTATTATGAGAAATAATTCAAATGCTATCTTGCTTATTTAAAAATATAATATTATGATAAAACTTGTTAAGTGGCTTCATCAATATTATACAAGCATTGGATATTTCCAATCCCAAATATACAAGCATTGGAAATTCTCCGAGTGCGCAGATTTGCTGCGACTGGGGTATTTTATTTTTAAAGTATTAATCTGATTTAATAAATCTAATAATAACATCTAATAATAAATCTGATTTAATAACATGGACAGTTTTTGGTAAATTATATTTAAAGCATATGCGTACAATACCTCAATGTACATATAAAAATACGAAGAGGTAGGTCATGCCAACAGTAATACACAAACAGTCAACACACAACAATAACTATACAAGGTCTAGATGCAATAATAATTCTGGTTTTATTCAGGTTAGATTCAGATATATGTGTGAAAGACAAAGAAGATAAATTGAACAAAAAGTTGAAGAATGTTCAACACGTGTAGTTAACTGCATAGGTGTAACCAGGACGACCATATGGGGGGGGGGATATATATAATAATAATTATAACACATTTTAGGCTTTCCAAAAGCACTTTAAACTGATATAGGTAGGTATACTATTTTTACTTCCAATTGTGATTCAGGCCTTTTTTATAATAATTTGACCTGCTCTTAACTAGGCCTATAGCAATAAGTATTCATTCCCTATAGTTTATTATAGTGTAAAATATTTCAAGAGGGAGGAACAAAACTGTATTGTTGTATGTTATTAATTCACTATTCATAAAAATTTTGATGTTGATTGGTACTATGTTAAAGATTGACTAAAATTATAGTAAGAATTTTACTGGTTAAGAAAAACTTGTATCTTTTAATTTTAGTACAAGGTTAAAAAAGTTAGAAATATTTTTAATTAAAATTGTTTATTAAAATAAATTATAAACATAATAATCAAGAAAGTACTTTCAATAGTGGTAAAGTAGTCCAAAACTCACTAATAAACAGTAAACTTCAATTTTTAGTAATGCGATATATTTTAATTATTCAAAGTGTAAACAAACTGTGAACAATTTTTTTACAATTGGGGGGAGGGTTATGACCCTGGTTACGCCTATGGTTAACTGGCAGTATTTTTTTCGATTAAGTGTCCATAGAAAAAAACACATGTTTTTATTGTTAAATAGGTCATAAGACCTGTTATAAACTTAAAGAATAGGCTATTTGTTTGTATATTTTAATATGTATTTCAAAAATCTAGTGATCGCTCAATGGTCGAAATTCGACCATAATTCATTACAATTTTTAATTTGAATGTTATTAAGGTTATATTGTCAAAGACTAGACTATACCTGTATAATCACAGATTTCGCCAAGGCTACAAAGTTTTTGCCATCTTTTTCAAATTATATAACATTTAAATAAAAAACAAATTCAAAAAATGAAGATTGAATACTTTTTATATATTTTTTTATACAAATAAAAAACCAGCGATTAAATAAAATGTTGTCCATTGAACTTGACATACATATTTTTATAATTTAATAAGTGATTCAAAACTTCTGGGAAAACGATTTTTTTATACATTACGATGCATAAATTTAATGGTCTGCTCCAGTAAAAGAGAAAGCAATCGGCAACTCGCACGAGGATAGGCTTAACAATGTAGTTTCATGGAGCAGAGTGCTTTGACATTGACTCACTTCAAACAATTTTATAATTTTTTTTACCGTTTTATATAATTTTTATATTTGCGTGATGAGAAATAAACTAAAGATTCTGTATTAAATTTTGGATCCGGCTTGCGTTTTACTTTTTTGAATTTTATTTTAATTTTCTGAGGAAGATAATTCCAACTTGGTATTTAAAAAATTGTCAATTGTATAACAAATGGAAGGTATTTAAAACAAACGTTTACATACATGGCTGATTGTAATTTAAAGATTATATTTTATTTATTTTTCAGAAATTGCAGTATAAACTAATTATATTTATAAACTGGACTGTCAATATGCGTGTAGCAATAAAACGAGAAACAAAACTATTAATTCATTATTTACAAAGTATTATAAACTCAATACAAATTTAATTTTCCATACACGAAATAGATATATTTACTGACAAAATATATTTGTAGCAATACAAAATATATTATTACTTAATTATTTACAAAGTTATATACGCAATTGCAAATTTAAATTTAAAAGAAAAATAGCCATATTTACAATATCAATTATAAAATAATTACAACAAATTGTGTTCCTGAAAATACCTATATAAGTTATATTTAGTTTCTAAACAAACAAAACGCGATTGTGTCTGGGATTGTATATAACGCAATAGCGAAAGTTTTTATTCCCTGTCCTTGTGTGAGTGGGGTAAACCCTTCGTTCAGCCAGCCGCACTCGGCAAGTAATCTAAATATAGTACAAATGAATTGCATTATCGTTATACCAATGAGAGGGGAGAAACACTATCTCGCGCTCTCTCGCTCTCCAACGCACGCTAAATGGTTTGCCAGCGCTTCCTCTCGGAGTTGCGCCCAACTACAAATCTTTAGGGCGCCAAGTTTGTAAAATCTGTTAGAATTGAGTCCATAAGACGTGCGCTTCTTAACATTTAAGTATTCATTGCAGAAACCAACCTGCGACTCCAGCGTAGCGGCGGTAGGTTACGCGGACATTGCTCATCCTAAATCCATTTAAAACCCGCATTGTTCAAATAGCGTTTAAATACCAAACTCTTGGGGACAAAATTCTTCATCCGAATGGCTTGGTAATTTTTCGCTACAATTAATAGTTACAACGTAAAAAAATATTTAAAGTCTCCCTATAGCGGCAGTAGGTTACACGGACATTGCTCAGCCTAAATCCATTTAAAACCCGCAATTGTTCAAATAGCGTTTTAAAAAAAATACCAAACTCTTGGGGACGAAATTCTTCATGCAAATGACTTGGTACTTTTTCGCTATAACTAATAGTGACAACATACAAAAATATTAAAAATAATTTTTTTAAATTGTTAATAAATATTAAACAAAACGTTTTTCTTAATTTTTGAAAAGCCATTTGCATGCGTATTGGCCATAGCTTTAAAATGACATATCGTTCATAATTATCCGATCAAAAATAAAGGAAAAATTTTGATTTTAATTTAACATTGGTCTTATGGAGTGTCAACCAACATGGCCGACAGGTAGAGCCGACCCTTAAGTTAAAATTACATTTTTATGATTACAGTACATCACAATGTACTCATTAAATTAATCGCAACAGTTTTCAGTAAACTTTCATTTTCGATTTCATTGATAGCAGCTAATTTCAGCGAAAGTAATCACAACACGCTTCCGCTTGTGGTTAGTCAAAATACACCAAAGGAAATAAAAAAAACACTTGTGTCATTAGTCGATTTTAGGAGGGGTGGGAGAGTAGTGGAACTCTCCTCTTCCGAATTTGGCTGGGAAAATAAAGTTTCTGTTAACGTAAATAAAGTCTCTGTGTGCGTAAATAAACGTGGGAAAAGAGATACAGTACAGTAGTTCATTTAATTCGTGGTTTGATTCTGAAGAGGGAGGAAATAGGCGGCCGGACGTCAAAGGAAACTTCTAACGTTTGTCTAGTTCTGAGAAAACTGAATTCAAAGTTTCACATTGGCACCTTTTTTTTTAAGGCGCTTCTTAACTTCTGATAGATGGTCTGCTCCAGTAAACGAGAAAGCAACAGGAAACGCACTTCCGGTATCACTGTATCCCTATCTAAACCAGGGCTATAGCCCTGTATCTAAACAGTGCAATTTCTTTTAGCTGAACGCTTTGACATTGCTTCATTTCAAACCATTTTATAAGTCTATCTTTTGTAATTGAGTGTTAAAAAAAAAACTGAATATTCTTTATAAAATTTCGGATCCGGCTTGTAAATTATTTTTCATTATTAATTTTGTATTGTGTTAGGAAAAAAAATCAACCTTTGTACTTACTAAATGTCAGTTACTTGACAAATGAAAGAAATTTAAAAAAATGTAAATTGCAAGACGGATGCGTATTGTGACTGTGCTTAAAATGAGACCTTGCAGACAATTTTATGATAAAAAGTAAACGAAATAAATGGTTTGAAATTTAACATTGCTCTTATGGGATAAAAATCAATTTTATTTTTACTGGAGCAGACCCTTAAGTTGTAGAAGAAGGTTCTAATATTGATTTAAAAAAATATTGTACTTACAATAGAGCTATTATTTTTGGAATTCTGATTTTCGGAGGCGTTTCGGATAACCGGGTTTCGGTTGACCCGAGTTTGGTTAACCGGGGTTTTACTGTAAATAATTACCAAGAAATTGTGTTTTCAGTTTTATTTTTAATAACTCGGTTATCTTTTGACCGACATAAAAAAGCACCTTTGTCTGCCGTTAAAAAGGAAAAATATTTTGCCTCTTGTATATTTCTTGTTTCGTTAACGGTTTTAAGATATACCACGTTTAAAAATTTGTAACGACAGCCATTTTGAAAATTATTGAAAAACTACTTGATAAACTTGTAAATCGTAACATACAAAATGATTATACCAAATTTGAACTCAATATTTGATCTATTTCTGGTGTTACAGTGAGTTTTTGTAAAACAACAAAATGACGGATTGCGACTAAACTAAGTCGAATTCGAGAAAACGTTACTGAACATTTTCATTTATTTCAATGTATAGTCTACATTACGATCATGAATAGCCCGCTAAGGTGTTAAGGATCTGCTCCAGTAAAAATAAAATGGATTTTTATCCCATAAGAGCAATGTTAAATTTCAAACCATTTATTTCGATTACTTTTTATCATAAAATTGTTTGCAGGGTCTCATTTTAAGCACAGTCACAATACGCATCCTTCTTGCAATTTACATTTTTTTAAATTTCTTTCATTTGTCAAGTAACTGACATTTAGTAAGTACAAAGTTTTGAATTTTTTTCCTAACACAATACAAAATTAATAATGAAAAATAATTTGCAAGTAGGATCCGAAATTTTATAAAGAATATTCAGTTTTTTTTTCAACACTCAATTACAAAAAGGTATGAAATGAGGCAATGTCAAAGCGTTCAGATGCAAGAAATTGCACTGGTTAGATAGGGATACAGTGATACCAAAAGTGCGTTTCCTGTTACTTTCTCGTTTACTGGAGCAGCCCTTAAGCGTCACCCTGTATGAACATAGGGTGACAATTTTATAAAATTGAAGTCGTCTCTTTAGATTTATATATAACTAGGGGAAACCCATGAGTGCTCCGCTCGCCAACCCCTTGGGAACCGTCTGTACACATAACTATGTTATGTTTTGTTTATAATCAAGGTGTAGGTATAATAATAACACCAAAGCTAAGATGCAATAATGTTAAATGTTCAAATCAAATTATTTCGTACATTTTATAACATCAGTTATATTACAGGTTAAAAGAACCAGCAAGGCTCAGGTCAACACTTTAATAAAAACCTAACCTAAAAATTAGAAATACAAATAATTGCTTCAAAGTTTGAAATCGGCTGTTAATGGAAATATTAGAGCAAACAGCTGTTTTATATGTTATTTTATTCGATTGGTTGCTATGCTAATAAATGTAAATACATGTGTTGTTGGTTCATCAGTCAAGGCCTAACCTAAGTTTTTTCTTACTAAATTTACAAATATTAAAATAAAAAACGTGTTTATCAAAATGAATTATAGCCTATGTTACTCAGGTATAGTGTAGCTTTTATTAGTAAAACTATTCTTTCAATCGGTTCAGTATTCCAGAGATTACCCCCTACATACAAACAAACAAATTTTACCTCTTAATAATAATAGTATTGATATGTAAGCAGTAAATGCACATAATTCACTAAGTTTGACTTACAAATTCAAATTATATATGGATCTACACTCCAAGAATCATTTGAATTATAAATATCTTCAAATGGCTACAACACGCCATGTCACTTTCCTTCGCCTACTTTTATCCTGCTGGATCTTGGCCTTACCTGCGTCTTGATCTCCACTTTTACTTTTTACCACACGAAACGTATAGTTAGTAACTAAAGTAAATTGGCTCGTGAGATTGAGTACATTAAACCGCATTAAAAATTATAAATTTGTACTTAAGTACACCCCAGATTCATAAGAGGGCTCAACAAGTTGTTACAAACTTCTTTTTAAATTGTGCTTGGTCTGTCGAATTTGTTTACCAACTCCTGTTCACATTTTTTACCTTTTGAGCTTCGTCTCCGACCCAGCTTTCACATTCCACTGATTAGTTGTTTCCCGCTCTAAGGTTGCATCTTAAAAAAGTAAATGTTACCAATATTCCCACCATTGGAAAAAGAAACTGCTTCATGAATACCAAATGAACATGTTTTTTGTGGTCATAAACCATTCTATAAGACATGTAACTGAATCGATACAACAGTCTACCGCTAGGAAGACCTTCACGAAGTTTTAACCTACCACGAACAATATTTATATTTTTGCGCTTCCATTAAATATAATACACTTAGTGGCCACGATGGTTGTTAAGGCGTCAAAGCTTTATCAATCGTCATGGCAACCATCAATGAAAAGGTTCCGGGTTCAATTCCCATTGACCCCGAATAATTTTCTAAATGGTTTCTTAACAGACATCGTTGGCTGTGGTTCGGATTCCACGTAAAACTGTAGGTCCCGTCTTCATTAGCCTTAAGTGCAAAACAGCAGGACGTTAAAAAAAAACTAAAATAAATATAATACATACAAATTATATACCATTTTAAAAACGACAATTTAGACTATAAAATAGAACAACCCGAAAACAATTTTTGTAGTTTTTTTTAAGAAACCCTTTTACAGGCCTACAACTTTTTATTCTAATAACATTTTTTTAAACTCTTTTATTCTGAGAAGGATATGAGTGTTTAATTGTGGTAAAAATAATGATAATGAGATGAAACAAATATGACAATATCGAATATTTTTTTCAGTATAGTAGATAATCACCTTTGTAATATTCCTTATGGTAGTATTGCCTATATTACCTGTATTTTTAATTACAGTAGACAATTATTGCCTATATTTTTAAGCATAGTAGACAGTCACCTATATGTTTTTATTATACTAGACAATTGCTTGTATTTGTAACTACACTAGACAATAGCCTGTATTTTTAAGTATAGTAGACAATTGCCTGTAATTTTAAGTATAGTAGACAATTGCCTGTATTTGTAAGTACAGTTGACAATTGCCTGTATTTTTAAATATAGTTATCCGTTGCTTAATTTCTTAATTGTAGCAGACCTGTATTTTTAGGTATAGTAGACAATTGCCTGTATTTTTAAATATAATAATCCATGCCTATATTTTTTAATTATAGTAAACAATCATTTATATTTTTCATTATATTAGACATTCGCCTGTATTTTTATAGTAGTCAGTTGCCTGTATTTTTACATAATAGTAGACAATCGCCTATATTTTTAAGTATAGTAGTCAATTGCCTGTATTTTTAAATAATAGTA
>JAGFPH010000508.1:171841-190438 GCA_018207615.1 Philaenus spumarius
ACAATCGCCTACATTTTTTCATCATAGTAGACTATTGCCTGTATTTTAAGTATAGTAGACAATCGCCTGTATTTTTAAGTATAGTAGTCAATTGCCTGGATTTTTAAATAAAAGTAGACAATCGCCTATATTTTTTCATTATAGTAGACTATTGCCTGTAATTTTAAGTTTAGTAGACAACTGCCTGTATTTTTAAGTATAGTAGACAATTGCCAGTATTTTTAAGAATAATAGACAATTGCCTTTACTTTTAAGAATAGTAGACAATTGCCTTTATTTTTAAGTATAGAAGCAATTGCCTGTATTTCTAAATATAGTAAACCATCGAATATATTTTTTAATTATAGTGGACAATTGCCTATATTTTTTCAGTATAGTAGAGAATCGCCTGTATTTAAGTATATTAGAAAATCGCCCAGATGTTTTCAGTATGGTACACAATCACCCATATTTTTCAGTGTGGTAGAAAAATGCCCATATTTTTCAGTACAGTAGACAATCACCCATATTTTTTCAGTATAGTAGACAATTGACCATATTTTCAGTACAGTAGACAATCACCCATATTTTTTCAGTAGCCTATAATAGACTATTACCTATATTTTTCAGTACAGTAAACAATCGCCATATTTTTCAGTATAGTATACTATCGCATATATTTTTTCAGTATAGTAGACAATCGCCCATATTTTTTCAGTATACCAGACAATCGCCTATATGTTTTCAGTAATTAAGACAGTTCCCAATATTTTTTTTTGTAAAGAAGACAATCGCTTAAATTTTTCAGTATCTTAGACAATAATCTTATGATCTTTAAAATGGTATAATAGGCTAAAAAATGTTATTGTTGGTTTTAACCCTGCATGACAATAATCTTTATGATCTTTAAAATGGTATATAACAGGCTAAAAATTTCTATTGTTGGTTTTAACCCTGCATTGTCAATATTCTTTATGATCTTTAAACTGCCGTAAATGTCTTTTACAACTAAGACATTTTCTCCTGACCCCAGCGGTGAAACATACCCTTGATAAAAAAGGGATATTGCAAAATTGTAATCACTGCGCAGATCTGCTAGGTCGGTCTAAGTGGAGTAAATGTAAACCCATCTCTTTTACGTTCACTGGAATGTTTTCTAGAATGATTGTCCATCGACTCGTCGACCAGAGATAAGCCCAACTGACTTACTCTCGATAGTTATGTAGAACGTTCGAATCACTAAACAATGCACAGACTTTCTCTAAAAGTGAAACTATCGCGGCCATCTTCACTCTTCAGATTGTATAACGGGCTGCAGCCAGGTATCTTCTCACGACTGTAAGTGAAGAATTATTGCATGTTGGAGGATCCGATGAAAGAGAAAGGACTTTGTGTTTATGGAAAGGACTCGATGGTTGATTTACTCCTAGGTCGGCGTTTACTGCAGCGGAGAAATTAGGTTACGGCTTTAGGGCGTGTAAGACCGAAACAGCGTCACGTGACCTGGGTAGGAGCTGAATATTATTGAGTTGTTCTATTGTCGTACCAAGTGAAAGTAGTGGGGTACAATATGCGTTTGTACTCTGTGGGTACATCAATCTATGATGCAGTACTCAACAGCATAAACAACTTTTACTCGACTAGGTTTTTTAAATTACAAAATAATTGTATTTGTTTCAATTAGATGATCAGAAATTACATTAAATTCCGTTAAATAAAATCAAACTTTATGATTTACTGTACTATAGTTCATTTCACCTCAGCGTGAGGCTAATAAAAATGACCGTAATAAAACCCTTACCCTTAGGCCTATTGTGCGACATCGGGGATGGGCACTTGTCGACTGCCTTTGTATTAGAGTTATTGCTGTTTGTCCCAGTGTCATTATGCAAACTTTTTTAATTGAAAGAAAAACTTAAAACAAAATATATCATTCGCTGTGTTTTGATCGCGTGATTATTTTTATACCAAATATGAAGGAAATCGGTTGATTTTGGGGAAGGCAAAGTAAATAGTTAAATCCTATATATAAATGAACTATACTAAGCCCTGTGAAAAAAAACACACATAAGAAAAAGCAGATTAATTAAGCACACATAAGAAATACATAATAAATATAAAAAAACTATTTAAAAGCAACAAATTTTATGTAGTACTAGTGGACCCAGCAATGCTTCGCTATTGCTTAATTTAATTTAAAGGGTAGTAAAGTTATTCCATTGCATTACATTGACTTAAGTGATTGAATTGCAAAATGGTTTTTATGCCACTTAAGAATATACTACACAAATGTAGATTTATAGTTTGTAAACCTTTATAGATAATACAGTAAACCTTTTGTTTGCTTTTACCTAATATAAAAAAACTGATAGTTGTAAAAACCCTGATTCTAAATTAGCCCAATTGGTTGCAAATAAACGTGTTTTGGTTCATCGTAGGCCTAACCTGAAATTATGTTCTGTTTTTTATGCAAATCAGTTGTTTTATATACAATAAGTAACAACCAATGTTTGAATTGAATTAAAATATAGTAAGCATTTTTAGTTGATTTTTGTTTTTATTTACTTTAAGTTGGTCAATCTAACCTAAACAGTTGTTGATTTTGAAAAAATAATAAACTGATTACAAATTTGCTGGTAAAGTTGCTACGGAAATAAATGTAAACAAACATGTGTTACTAAGCATTTTATACGAACAGCTGATTTTGTGCGCTATGGTCTAAAGAGGCGGTTTAGTTTTTCCAAATTTGAAACTTTTTCGGGAAACTTTTAAATTTTTTCATTATATAAAACCTAGTTCGGACTATTACGAACATTTTAAAACAAAAAATAACTAAATTGGTCCAGCCGTTCTCAAGTGATGCGCTTACAAAGGAACAGCAATTCATCTACTTATATAAAGCCAGACGGTAACACTGATTCACTAACATTAATTATTAGGCACTTCGCGAAATCGGATCCCCCTCAACCTTATACTTGAATTAAAGCTCTCGACGAGAAACTTTTGGGAAAATTGCCAGAATTTAACATTTTATTTTGGAAGCATCTTTTGGGCGGGAAAGATTTTTTCGATTTTTTCATTTTTCCACTTTGATCGCGTTTTGTAAGAAAACAGTAAGAGATAGAAAAAAAATGTTAATTACAAAAGTTGTAGAAAATTAAATGTCAAACAAGAGATTTTCCGTCAGATTCAAGATCCGATCATCCATTTAGCCACTATTCATCCGAGCAGGGAGGCTCCGCCCAAAGTCTTTAAAGCTAGACGGGTTCGCCGATTCACTGACATAAACTATGAGACACTTCCCATAATCTTACCCCCCTCGACCTCATACTTGAATTAAAGCTCTCGACGAGAAACTGTCAGTAAAATTTAACATTTTTAATTTTAAAAGCACCTTTTGGGCGGGAAATTTTTTAAAATGTTTATCATTTTTCCACTTTGATCGCATTTTGTAAGAAAACGGTAAGAGATAGCAAAAAATGTTAAATATAAAAGTTGTAGAAATTTAATTGCAAACGAGAAATTTTCCGTCAGATTCAAGATCCAATCTTCCGTTCAGCCGCTATTCACCCGAGAAGGAGCTCCGGCACACAATCCTTCAAATTTCCCATGTTAATCTTATGGAGATAATGTTTAATGAGTTTGAGTCAGCTGCCAAATAAAACAGCTGATTTACGCTCTGTCACCTATGTACAAACGAGCCAAAGATTAACGAGATTCTTTATCGAATTTTCCAACTGCGAGCGAAGCGTCCAGGGGCAGAGCCCCTAGTTTTTATTATATAGATGATGACGGGATTTTTAACTCGGTAAATGTGTACAATTATAGGGATTATTTAGTTACGATTTTATAAAAATTGTAGGCCTATTTGTTGAAATTTTGTATTTAAATACATTATTATATATCAAAATATAAAAAATATTATCTTTTAATTGCTTTTGATTTATCAAATCATTTAGTAGTTATTAATATTAAAATTAAGAAATTCATAATTGAATATGTTTATATGTGATACGAATGTTTACGAAGTTCAACGAAATTGTAGATCTTCTTTAAATGTGTATAAATGAATATATTGATGATAGAAGATTGTATTTGTATTTATTTGATAACCTCAAAGCAAATCTTATAACTTAGAATAGCCTGCATTAATTCTATAACTGATATTCTAAAAAATCAACTTCACAAGATATTATATTATAGATTGTTGTAACCATATCGCCAAAGTATAATCTAGACTAGGTTTTGATTAAATATTACATATGATGGTTGAAATCAGCTGATATATTATTTTGTTACTCACATACGTACGTACACTACATTTTATAGCAGCTTATTATAAAAAGGGAAAATTTATATTTGTTTGTAACGAATTAATTGAAAAACTATAAATCGGGGTATTGTTATCTGATTTGTGTTTTCATCATGTTTTTTTATATTTGTCACTGGATGGAATTTGAGGTATCTACCTTGACATTATTGATAAAAATTTATATTTTTCTAGTTAGTTGGATTTAAAAAATTTAACTTTCGAAAGGCGTTTTAGGTACGGGGAGGGGGTAGGTACTTATATTGACATTTTTAACGATTAATTCCCATTTTGTTTGGATATGATTAGTTGGTACGTCTTTTCACATTTTGTAAAATAATGCCAATATTTTGTTAATTTCTTTTTATTTTTGCGAACGGTAGGATTTGAAATTTAGAAATATTATGTTATCCATGAAACATTTAGGAATGTAACTCATTCTGAAGGTAAAATAAATGGTTGTAACTCAATACTAACATGTCTATTGAAATTATGTTTATAGAGATAAGCTCTAAATAGAAGAAGGAAATTTGAATACTTGTTTTTGTTAAGTTATGTTTCACTATTACTAATTGATTTATTTTTAAATTTATTTTACAGTTGATTATTTTAAAGCAGGTGAAGTAGGCTATTTTAAAGCAGGTGAAAGCATATTAAAACCAACTAACTATTCAAAAGGACATGTTTCTAAAATTGACATATTTCTGTTCAAATTCCTCGCCAGTGAAAAATAGTATACAAAGTGGAATGACGGAGCGCGCGCACAGTCGAAATCACTAACTATGCTAAATCAATGACAGTGACCATGGCGTTATTTTTGGCTGCACAAGGTTAACTTTCGCGAGTTGAAAGCGAAAATATATCAGTTAACCTTCATTGCGGCTACAGACGGCACAAACCACACAGTGCGAATTGGTTCTTCTTTTCATAGCGTAATTTCGGGTATTAATTTTTATTCAAAAAATGTAACTCCAGAAATACGATACAATTAAAGAAGCTGTGAAGACAATTGCAAAACATACAACTTACGTGAATAACTTAATTATTTGGCTTACAAAAACGAACACGGGACACATGACAAATTTATCAGTTTACTTAAAATTTACGTTTTGAAATTTAAATTCTTTACTCCTGGGAGTATTTCAAATTTTTGAGATACTGCCATTTTGATTATTTCAAAATTGATTTCGAGTGTTTCAACCAAATATCGTTGCGTGGCATATCGTTTGAAAGCTTATTTAATTCTGAATCCAATAAGAATAAAGATAAAAATACAGTAATAGTACAGCAAAATGGGGCAAAATCGGAAAGCACCATTTTTAATCGGTTAAAGATATGGTTAAGATTTATGTAAACTTCACCGTTGGTTTTCTCTCAAAATTCGACATCGGAATGATGTAGCCTATAACATGACCACCTTCTCATTAAAAAAAAAACAAAGTTACATTCAAAATGGCGGATACATTTTTTTAAATCTTAATAAAATAGTATTTTTACATAGAGTAGGTCCCTTAATCGCATCTAAATTGAAATTTTCCTTATATTCGAAATATTAAACCGTTTCCAGACTTTTCGAACACCCGTTATATATACTAGTAAGCCCCGTGAAAAATTACAGGCAGATTAATTAGACGCTGATGGGGGATTTTCAATGCGGTAAATGTGTACTATAAAATTATAAGGATTATAAAAGTGAAGGCTATTTGTTAAAATTTTGTATTTATATTTATTATTATGTATCTAAATAAAGATACAAATATTATCTTTTAATTGCTTTCTAAATTCATATTGATAGATCAAATTATTCAGTAGTTATTAATATTATAATAAAGAAATTAATAATGGAATATGTTTATAAGTTTTACGAAGATGTACGAATGTTTCCGAATACAAACGAATGGGTATCTCTTCTTTAAACTTGTATAAATGAATATATTGATAATAGAAGGTTTTATTTATATTCATTTTATAATCTCAAAGCAAATCTTTTAACGTATTATAGCCTACATTAGTTATTTAACTCATATTCAAGTTTACAAGACATATTGATTGAAGTTGTAAACATAACCTCAAAGTATAATCTACGCTAGTTTTTGTTTAAGTATTAAGCAGCGTTTACACTTGTAGCTTGAGAGCTATATAGTTGATCTATATACCCGATCTACAAATTCCTTAAAACGACATTCAAGTTCCGGCTATATAGCTCAGCTACATAGCAGATTTCCACAGCTATATAGCAGAAAACGAGCTATCCGTTGGTTATCGGTAAAGATCAAAGAAAACATATAGCCCAGCTATATAGCTCTGCTAGAAGTGCAATTTGTTTATAGCAGAGCTATATATAGTCCCCCCTCACCTTAACCTCCATTTTATTTCTGCCATCACATCTAAAAGTTGTGTCTTTCTTTTCAATGTTTGGGCAAATATTCCAAATCACAACCGGTCATTCTAAAAATGTTTATAAAACTTCCAATACATCGAATTTTACAAATATACGGATTTCCCACAGTATCATCCCTATCATCTTCAAGTAAATCTTTTAACAAATCACTATCACTGTTATTTCTTTCTACATTCAAGTGATGGTTTCGCCCATCAATATCTACGTTTTCTTCTTTTTGTAGCTAGTATAATTGTTGCAGCAACAGCAAGAAGTACTTTTTTGCTCGGTATCTTGAGGTGAAATAAATAAAATTGACAACTTCAGTACAGTTATTTGCAGTTGCTAGAAAAACGTTTATACCAGAATATAGTGGAGCTACAGTATGTAACCGAGAACTCAACTATATAGCTACAAGTGTAAACGCGGCTTTACAGATGATGGGTGAAATCAGCTGTTATATTTTATTGCTACTCAAGTACGTACGTATGTACACTCGCTTTTATAGTAGTTGATATTAGAGAGATTAATGTTACACTCAACTCAGGTAGCTGGCCCCAAAAATGTAACGAGATGTCCGTGTAACCAACTGTCCAGTATTCGTTTTCAAATAAATTAGGATTGTAAATATAAATAAATTTTGTACAACCCTTTGTAAACGCTATGGACACGATTTCTTCTGATAATTTTCAACTTTTCTCCGGGAACCTTTTTTAATGCTATGTAAATGCTTGTAGTCCTATATTGGGTATTAACTAACGTTACTTGAATTTAAAAATCATTTTTTTACAGTTTTTATCACAAAATATAAATGTTAATATTTGAATTGTAATCCGATATTTTTTAATCTGATGGTGTACAGAACTTAATTTATCAAAATTAGATTACCGGTTTAGTTATATATGGTTTATAAACCGACTGCCATACAAGCGTCGACTACCAAGAGAGTGCGGGTACCAGACAGCTAGCAGCACATCGACACAACATTTTGCATTTCGTACCTTACCCCCTTCAGCTCGTGGCAAGCCGTGGTTATATTCAAATCCCCTTCTTCCGGTCTTCAACTTCCGCCGTGATCAAACAAGCAGAAAATTGGCACTAGCCGAAGTCGAACAGTAGAACGGCGCGGCGGTGACTTCGATACCTATCGAACAAACAACGATCCTTCGCTGCTAGGCGACCGCTACACGTGGCTAATTGGTCGAATGTGCAGTTTTATCTCGATGAGGAAAGTTAGTAATCGTCCGAAACTGGACCCGAATATAATTGATTGTTAGTGGAACGAATATTGGTTTTGTAAACATTGTATTTATTTCGATCCAGAAAACCTAATGAATATACACCAGAGAAGGTTCTTCTTCCTCTGTAGGCACGGGCCCAGACCGTGGTACCAATCGTTACTCTGAATTGTTAGCGAATTTCCATAGGAAATATCAAATATTGCAGGTACACTTATGGTGAGACCTAAGGTCGGAAGAAGTAAATGAGCACCGATCATGATCCCTAGAAGAGGTTTTGGGGGTAATTAAAAATTGTATACATGTGTTAGCACTCTAACGGCCGCATTTAAGTCCGATTCGGTCCAAATTTGTTATAGTGCAGTTATTGAAGCGTTATTGCTCCGAATTTTTTACTGTAAACCGATTTGCATGAAATTTTTTAATTAGGCTCATCTTACCCTTAACTTCAAAAGTGAAAATGATCTGAACTCCACACCCACCCTGGGGGTGGCTGCCACCCCTTCTCGGTGGTGTAAATTTTTTTTCAAAATAACCGCAGATATCGATAGAAGGCCTAATTTGAAGCAAAAAATCTTCTATAAAGTTTTTCAAAAAACCCAATACTTTTCAAGTTATTGGCAATTGAAAGTTCGGAATTTTTTCACGTTTTTGATCGGTTTTTTGCAAATATCTCCAAAAATATGCATTTTAACGAAAATTTTATAATGAACAAAATTGTAGCAGGTAAAAACCTGAACAAATCGGTTTTTGATAATGTGTTCTAAGTGCAATATTAAGCGAGATATTAACGATCAAAGCCGTTTTTTATTTTGTCTGAAATTTAATCGATGTGTTCAATGCCATCTAGCGGCAAACAGATACATTTTATGCATTCTAATGAAATATGGTTTTGTAGTGCTTCAAATAAGCTTTAAAATGAGCACTGTTAAAAGTCTTTTGCACGTAAAATGAGTGAGTTGTATTGCAAATAAGAGGAACATCTAATGTTTTTTTCTTTTAAATCAATGGGTTTCATAAGTGCCATTTTCATCACAATTAAAATTAATCGTATTCCGTCTAGAATTAACTTTAATATAAAGAGTTTGATGTATTCTAGCAGTTTGGCTGCTTTAGACATATTTTTCAAAAATATCACGATTTTAAGAAAAACAATTTTTAGAATTTAAAAAAAAACACCTTCTTTTCATAATATCTCAAAAATGATGAAAGATACGTACAAAAGTATAATGATGAAAAATGTAGGTTTTTTTTCTGACAAAAAATTTGGTTTTTCTTGTTTTCCTGTCACAGAAAAATTGACGGAGATATGATTGTTTAAACAGCGCGCGGCAGCGCAATCACAGTCTCTCTTGAGCTCTTTGACCCTTCACCGTTTTAAAATAAAAGATTTTTCACTATATATTGTAATGAAAAAAGTTGTAGCTCTTTTAATTACCTTTAAAATGTTTTTTTATAAGTTGTGGTAGCATTAAAATTGAAGGAGTTATGGTCCAAAAACTAGTCGTATATTTTTCTACATAGTAAACTGAAAATTTCGGAGTGTGAATATTTGGAGCAAAGTGAAAGTACAGAGTTATAGAGACCCAAAACTATTGTCTTATGAATATACATACATATTATGGCACATATATTTTGGAAACGTAGGCATGAATACATACCAACGTTCATATATGTATATATAAAACATTTGAGTGAAGGTAAGTATGTGTATTGCTCGGAGGGGCCAACCACGAAAAAGCCAGTTGATCAGCTGTGCGTGCTCCGTTTATTCGTTTCGAATTTCTTAAATATATATGCTATACAATGTGACCAGTATATTTCCGCCTGCAAAGGAATGAGCACTTGCTTAATGTAATATTTTTTATTGTTTTTTATGCATTGTTATGCTCTTGTTGCAGTATTTTTTTTAATGTATTACTAATTCAATCTGGTACAGTTTTAGACAACTTGTAAGTTTACATTTTATTCAATAAATGGTGATTTCTTACTCTATAATTAAATTATTTTTAAATGTGTAATCATATATATTTACTGTTTTAATTTAGGGGTAGTTTTAAGGGTTGAAAAGCTTGAGAATATGATAATCATTTTCGATAATGTGAAATAACATTTAAATCCTTTTCATTGCATCCAAAAAAAATTTTTTAAACAATTTTTTATCAAGGGGTTGTTTTTAAGGGTCGAAAGGGGGTTAAAAATTCGATAATTAAGATAGAGAACATAAAATATTATTTACTCTATACTTAATCTTTTTATGTCATACCAAAGTAATTTTTTGTGATTTTTTCAATTTAGGGGTTGTTTGGAAGGGTTGTAAGGTTTTCAAGGGGTTGCAAATGATTTTAATATGAGGTAATTGTGTCAGAAAACACTTTACAATTTCACCCCTTAATATTAAACACGTTTTCTAGCGATAAAATGGCTCAATGTCAATTTTTCCATTAAGGGATTGTTTACACCCCTTAAAAATAATAGGTGGAGCTCAGATCATTTTCACTTTTGAAGTTAAGGGTAAGATGAGCCTAATTCCAAAATTTCATGCAAATCGGTTCACAGTAAAAAAATTCGGAGGTAAGACCCTATTTTTCGCTTCAATGACTGCACTATTACACACGTTGGTTGTCTAAGTCGCTCAGCTCAGTTCATTAACCAAAAAATCCAACAATCGGAAGCACGTTTTTTGTGGAAAGTAACCATTTTTTTAGATTTTTCGTACAAGAATAAAACCTCTTTAGGGTTCGTCTAAGAAAATGAAGTAGGACATTATTCTGCGCATTTTGTTTTTTTACACGACCTTATAGCTCGCTTGGTTCTCCCAAAATCGAACAAAACTTAAAATAATATAAAAGTACCCCCTTCAAATCCATGTGAGGGCATCCTCTGATCCGTTGCCGACGGCCGAGTTTGTACGGTGCGAGCGAAACGAAGCAGTCCATAATCCGAGGAAGATAGTGTGAGGTGCAAACTCGCAAAGCGAGGGGAACGAAGCAGCGCGCGAGTCGAAACTGGAGGCTTAGGTGTGAACAAATTCTACTAATATATTTCGTACACCTGGCTCAACGCTTTCATGACCAATTTCCCAAAAAGTTGGTTTATACCCTACAACATACGTAAACGTTAGTCAGAGTACAGCCATTGTTTGTATGTATTCCGTGTTGTCCTCTCATTTGGGATATTTATTTTGAGTTATTCCATAAGTATTAATTACTAAACGTGGTCCATTTTTGGTGTTATTTTGATTACATAATCTCGTCAATATGTTATTAACTTAGTCATGATGGAAAAGTTCATAATCGCTGGTTTTGAAAATATGCGGCCGCCTCGACTCCGAATCATCGATATCTTATTTGTCGTCGTTCGCAGAGTTTGCCGAACATCAAAGGCGTGCCGCTAGGCTGGCAAAAGGGTGTCTGGTGTTCCCAATAGGTTGTCCCATTTCGATTTCGAGCTGACGGACAATGTGGGAGACTATACTGTAGTTGGTTCTCATCTCAAATAGTCGCAAAGCACTGTATTGTGGGGATATCTTGAGGTTTTTCGATAAAACAGCTCTCTCTCTTTCTCTATACATATAATGTTTACAAACTGGAACCATATTGTGACTATAGCTGTAAGTCAATAATTTAGGCTATTTTTTAGGTTTGCTATTCTGTTTTACAAAACAAATAAAACAAAAATAAAACGTTTAAAAATATACAAAAAAACAAAAAGACGTCAGCTTATGCACAGCTTATTTTAAATACGCTAAAATGGTTGTAAAAACTTTATGATTTTGCCAGTCCAAAGCCTGGATAAAGTGTGGTGGGAACCAAAATATATAAATTAGTGAGACTAGTGTAAGATCCAACTCAGGTAGCTGCCCCACAAAAGTGCAACAAGATGTAGGCATACTTCGTCTGTAACGAGATGTCCTGTACTGTTTACATTTGACCTAGTCATTGAAGTATACGGGTTTGTGCCAAAGTAAGAACTGCCAAAAACTTTGAAGATTGCCCATTGTCAGTGCACATCGAATTACAAACACGTAAGGGCGTAGGTAGGACTTTACCCAAGGGGTCGTAATCGATATATTTAATAAATGTAAGCGTGCTTGTCCATGAGGCTAATAATATGGTACGAGTTTTCCATCTTCCATCCACGAAGAACGTTTAGGTTTGGAACTAAAGATTTCGGGGTCGGAGATAATGGGTGACAAAAGAGCGTATCGTACCAATGGAAGTCTTAAGGAAGTCGGTGAAGTAGAGGGAAATCAAGTGCTACAGTGGCTGAGCTTGGCCAGAATGTTATAGAATCTTCCAGGCGGCTCTGGACCATCGAAGGAAATTAATGATCCGAATGTTGGAGAATGTTCTAGAATGTTCAGAAACAGGCTATGAAACTAGTGACCCTGAACTCGGCACCGGAGAGAAAAAACATTTATATTTCTATTTTTTTGGGTCTAAGGTGTGTCATATTGTTCGTATAAAATATTTTAGGCAAATAGACATGAAATTCACTTCAAATAAACTGGCGGAAATTGTGGTTTTGCGTTTACTGACTCTTAGCTCATCATGTAAGTAATACCATAGATCATGAAAATAAATAGATCTTGCATCCATACGGCAGCAGAGTGGCGAAAATTAAGTTGTCGGGAAAATAGTGCATGATCGCGCCGCTAGGTAGCGCTAGGGAGAAATCATCGGAAGCATTGGTGTTTCACACAGCTTCCGTCGTTTCCCCAATAGATAGCGCCACTATCGTCGAATTTTTAGTGGAACGAAGTATTGCATTGGATCGGAGTTCTATTAGGTTATCCAAATACAATGGTAATACCAAATGGGAAACGTAGATTGATTAGTACGAAACTGACTGTTCGTTTTTGGGCTAGTGAACCCTCAACATCCACCCGATATTCCTTTCGTCCATTTAATGACATCCCAGAACGAAGACGCTGGTAACCCTGATAGTTTCTAATAACAGCTGTTTTCAGTTCGTACTGCACTAACTCCGCGACCCACCTCCACATCCCCATGGTATGTTATGTCAGCCCTCCATCCCAAATACATGAGCAAGGTTTCGGTTTGGAACTACAGAAGTTGGGTTCGGAGATTTGTGTGTCCAAAGAGACCACCGCACCCAGGGCCGAATTTCTAAATAGGCTGAGCAAGCTGCAGCCTAGAGAGGCAAATGTTTAGGGGTGGCAATTAAAATGTTTTGTTTTTTTTTTTTAACTGAAAATAACCCATTTTGATTTTATTTATTATTTAATAGCAGAAAATATTTACAAAAAATTATGACACGATTTTTATGCTGCTGCAAGAAATCTATGTATTTTTACTTTCTCCACCCTACACGTAGTATATGGAGAAAGTATTGTTTTCGTCCAAATTTTCGAATTTGAATTTTTAGTGGAATTATCTGTTTTGGTGCTCCCTGAACCCCGCAAAAAATGTTTAGTGGAGTTATCTGTGTTGGTGCTCCCTGAACCCAAAAATATGTTTAGTGGAATTATTTGTTTTGGTGCTCCCTGAGCAAAAAAAATTGGTTTTTTGGTGATATCTGTCCGTGTGTCTGTAAGGATGTGTACAGAGCTGGAGACCATACCAACAGTCCGATTTTGATGAAATTTGTTATGTAGGTGTACTTCTGTAATATCTCCAGGAGGTTTTTTTCATTTTTTCAAATTTTAGATTTTTAAGGGGTTTTACCCCCCAAAAATGGTCAAAAAACGAGAAAAATAAAAATTTCTCGAAAACGGTTATAACGATTTTGATAAAATTTGGCTAATTTGTAGCCCTTAATGTACCCTACTATATGAAAAAACCCGCATCTTTCTAAAAATTCTCGTTTAGGTAATAATAATAACTGATTTTTGGGGGTTTTTGGCCAAAAAGGGGGTTGTTTTTCAAAATTTGTCAAAACATTTTTTCGTCCATCTAAACAGGCCTAATTGACATGTTTGGTGCAAATTTGTTCGAAATCGATCGCATAGTTTCAATAATAATAATAATGATATAATATGGATGTGTGTTACATGCCTCTAACATTCCATGGTAACATTTTCCTACTTTTGCAATTCTAAATAACCACCTCCTATGCTACTCTTGGGAAGGTATAAAATTTCAACTGGGAGAAAGTATGTGGCAGTTATCTGGTACCGTTTATTTGCTTTACGAAGCGATGGGAGTGTTCAACAGTTGATATAGAGGAATCTTACCAGAAGAAGGGAATAAACAAATTGCTTCCTACTCGGTGGTCAGCAAGAGACAATACGTGTCAAAGTTTACGAGAATCTTCGCAAGAAATACACACTGCTTTGACATAAATTTCAAATGACACGACTAGAATTGCGAAGAATTCTTCGAAGATTGGAACGCCGCCTTTAGGGTTTGTTTCTGGAGCACTGTGCTTCACAGTATTCATAAAGTAAGCAAAGCCGTTCAAAGTGAAGCTGCACATGTTTTGATGGCGAGAGATTTGTGTGGTTTTCTGGAAGGTTATTTTACTGAGCAGAGAGACCACTTTCATTACTTTGAAGAATGTCCATGGATATAACAATAAGTATAGACTACGTAGAAGACAGAACAATACGTTTCTATTGACGATAGACTATTTTATTGGTGAATTCAAGAAGAGACGAATAACAGGATCTCAGTTGTATAAAAACAAAAAAGTATATTTATGAGAAATTGAGGAAAAGGGAAAAAGAGGAAAAACAACTAATCTGTACCACATCTACACACACGATTTGGATTCTGATTTCGTTGAAAAGTGCATCCACTTCTGAAAGTACTGCGTTGCAGGTACAGGAAATTAGCCTCCAGCAAAAAAATCGACGCAAAGAATTTCGAAATTTCTGTGATGTAATTCCCTAGGCCTAGAAAATGTGTACCCGAATTCAGACATCGCACTAAGAATAATAGTGCGTTAATGCTGTAAACTGTGGCTGGAGAACGCGTTTTTCCTGCCTCAGAAGAGTTGAAAACCATCTACGGACTTATGAAGTAAGTTTGAACTCACTTTCTTTAATGTGTATTGAGGCAAAAAAATAACACCAATTAATTCTGTAGTTGTATACAAATAATCTAAACACACAACTAAAGGGGACGGCAAATGGCATCAAGCCTACAGGCGGCAAATGGCATCAAGCCTACAGGCGGCAAATGGCATCAATCCTACAGGCGGCAAACTCCTGAATCCGGCCCTGACCGCACCAATGGACATCTTATAGCAAGTCAGTTAAGAAGCTGGGAATCGAAGAGCGGCCGAGACTGGCCAGATTGTTTCTGAATGTTCGAAAAGCTTCCAAAGTTATAGAATCTTCCAGAATGTTCGAGGCTATTCTGGACCAACGAAGGGACTTCTCTTCCAGAACGTTCTTGAATGTTAAACTGGAAACAAGTTATGGAACTAGAGACCTAATATTACTCTTAAGTTATATATGGGAGAGAGAAAAACATTTGAATTGGTTTATTTGCGTCCAAGGCGTAAAATATTTTAGGGAATAGTATATTTCGTCACAAGTCCGGAAAGTAGCCATTACAGGTATAACACTTTCGGACGAGTTATGAACAGTACTTTTCATCATACCACCTTTTATAAAATGTACAGGGTGGCTAAAAATAAACTTGGTCCTACACCCCCTATTAACTTGTTATTTGTTGATATATTTGAACTGTTTCCAGCTATTAAGTACAAACAAAAGTAACTTGTTCAAACAATCAAATATTTATTAGGTTAAGAGCAGTAGGTAATTTTACAAATTGAAAGAAATGTTGATGGTACAGTTTTGGTTATTCGATATGTTAATCCCCTAATTTGGAGGTCTTTTGTAAAACCTGGACGTTTTCAGAATGACAAAAACGGTTTTGGTTATCCGTTTGAAAGTCAGGTGCTCTTTCCAATATTGATTCAGGAATATTAATACATATTAATGTATTTGAATCGGCCATTATAAGTACGTTTCCACTTTTACAATAGCCTATAGGCTAATAAACTAATAACATCAAAGGTTTATTATTGTTCAATTTGTTTATACAGTCAGCTGTTTAGAAATTATATAATGGAATACGGTAAGTAGAATAGCAGCGCTCGTGGTGACAAATTGTGCAACCTTCTTTCCCGGCCTAGTCCTTTTTACAGTTTTACCCGGACTGTTTACCCGACCTAATCGATTGGTTTCAACCATAGCTGATAGTACTAAAAACAATGGTTTATTGCGTTGGTGTGATGAAAAATGTATACTCATAGATGTAAAATGTACCTCAAACAAATGGGCGGAAATCGTGGATTTTGCGCTTACTGGCGCATTGTTGAGCATGTTAGACTAAAATGGAAACATAGACTGATTTGGACGACACTCACTATACGTTTTGGTCCAGTGAACTCCTAATATCCACCTGATATTTCTATCATTCACTTATTAGCGAATTTCCATAGGAAAAAATGAGCTATTGCAGTGGCCCTTCCAAGGTCGCGAGTAGCAAATAAGCACCGATCATGGTCCCCAGAACACATTTTGGGGTGTCATTAAAAATCATATATATATATGTATATCTATATATATAAATATGTATATATGTGTTCGCACTCTAGCGGCTGCATTTTAAGTCCGATTTTGTACAAATTTGGCAAGGTCAGTAGATAATAAAGGTTGCCTCATTCGGGAAATATCAAAAAAAGTGGAGTGGGGGCTGTGACGTAGATGTAGTACAACTAGACAAAAAAACATCTCCCATGGTAGCGGCGTTTTTGTACTACAATGACGTCACTGGACAGGGGGGTTCGAGTGTGTTTACATGACTATGAGGCAACCTTTACTATCTATCGACGTTGCAAATTTGGTACACATGTTGGTTGTCTACGTCGTTTGGACGACTTCGTTAGCCAAAAAAATCCAACAACCGGAAGTACGTTTTTTGACCGAAAGTAACTATTTTTTGAGATTTCTACTACGAGAATGAATTTTTTTACAGTTTTTTCTACAAATATAAATGTAGGATGTTATTCTGCACATTTTGTTTTTTTACGTGACCTTACAGCTCGCTTGGTTCCCCCAAAATCGATAAAAACGTAAAATACCATAACAGTACCCGGTTCGAAGCCATGTGGTGCAAACTCGCGAGGCCACTAGGCGCAAATAAATTCTACTAATACATTGCGTACACGCAGACAGCTGTTCAACGCCTTCGTGAATAGACCTATTTCCCAAATTGTTGGATGAAACCCTAAAACATAGGCGTATAAACTTGATTTTGGAAATTTGCTCAACTCACGTCAGCAGTCCAGCTTTGTGGTCGAATTAGTCATATTTGCGAGCGAAGCAACGGGTACCTCTGCTAGTAAGTATAAAACTCATTCCAAGTATTACCTTGTGCTGCAAAGCAAACATGATAGATTGATGGTCAACACTTAATTATTGAGGAAATTGTCAACAGACAACATCTAGGAAAGAAGTCAGAAAAGTTCTCTTATTGGAGGATATCTTTAAAATGTTCTCTGCCAACCATCTTTCCAAGATAGCACGCAGTGTTGTGAATCAAGGACGGGCGAAATGATATTGATAGTTTGACGCAATTCTTGAACAAATTTTCAAATAATCTGCTGAAAAAGTGACAGTAGAATCCAAGAAATGTTCCCCCATCAAAGGCTGATCTCTAATTTCCCTTCCAACCTTCTTACGAAATCCAATTAGTTGCTCCCACTTTTTACGATCATGATCAACACTTTCTATCAACACTCGTTAGAGTAAAACTAGAACCACTGTCGTTATCCTTTGGATCGAACCTTACCACCAAACGCTCTGTCACATTACCTCGAACTGCAACATCTGTGGCCTTGTTCAGTTATCTTTCACAAATTATGGAACTGATTACACTTCCAATCTTGTTCAATGCCGTGTGATTTAACACATTTTCAGGTGTTATCCTATCTGAAGATATATGGTAAATTTAGATACAATTGTTACGAGAGGAAACACGCACTGATATTTTAATTGATAAGAGGTAATCTAATTTTATCTGTCAGTTTTTACATTTTGACAATTTTGGAGTAAACTTTTCCAGAAATAATTAAAAACTTATTATTTCTCGATTTTAAGGAACACCAACACAAATAGAAAATTTTTAAGAAGTATATGATGGCCTCACTCGTTTTTAAAATACATGTGCACAATGTAGCCTGCACAATAAGTGCAATTGGAGAAAAATAAAATATTTGTACTTTTATTATTTGTACCACAGTTTTGTTTATTACAGAATTTCTATAGGACATATGAGCTATTGCAGTGACCCTTACAGTGACATCTAAGGAAATAGTAAATGAGTCCCGATCATGGTCCCCAGAACACGTTTTGGGGTGTCATTAACAATTGTAATAGCCCTATTGTTAAGAATGTGCACTCTAACGGCAACATTCCTTCTCAGGTTTTAGTAAAAAGGAGAGAACAAACAAACTGTACATAAATAGACGAAAATCTGTTAAAGATTGCATTTGATATTTTAATAACTATTAGCCAACAACTCTTAAGAAGAAAGAAAGTAAAACTAACAAACGATAAGGAAATATATTATAGTTGACAAACGATCATGAAAGACATTAGAGTCGACAAACGATCATCAAATATACTAGAGTAGATCAAGAAAGATATTGGAATTGACAAACAACGATCATGCAATATGTTAGACAAACGATAAGGAAAGATATTAGAG
>JAGFPH010000508.1:210675-230760 GCA_018207615.1 Philaenus spumarius
GAGATCTACACTGAACATAGGCAACATTGCTTCAGAGATCTGCATTAAACATGGCAACAATGATTCAGATATGTCTATTCTAAACATATTCAACAGTGCTTGAGAGGTCTACACTAAACATAGACAAGAATGCTTCAGAGGTGTACACTAATCATAGGCAACACTGTTTCAGAGGTCTACACTAAACATAGGCAACAATGCTTCAGAGGTGTACTCTTAAAGTTCTTGTTTCAACCAAACGTCCATTATTGCCAAGTTGAATAGCTGCGCTATAGTAGACGACTTCCTTTTCCGTCTAACTTGGCAACACTTCTCATTTGTAGAAGAGGCAGTTTTTAAAAGTGTTTTTGAACTATTTTGACGTTAACAAGTTTTAACTTAAAAATTTCTGATATTTTCTGTGAGACCAGAGATTAGTTAAGGAAGACCAACGACCAGTACTACATTTTAATTTGTAATAAAGTCGAATTAATTCAATCCGTTTTATGCAAATGTAGTTAAACGTAGTGTGACTCTCACGTGCGAAACTCACATAAAGGGTTCTACCAGCATGACACCTCCCCCCCACTAATTGTTCTTACACTGAACTTGTGTTTCCAGGGTTAATTGGTTTTAACCAGTTCGAAGGTCACAGGCAGGCTTTACAATTAGTCAGTCTGTGGATGCAGTTCGGTCCTGAATTGAATCTAGGTTTGTCGGAAACACTTTTAACAAACAAGGACGACGTTCAGTAGAACTCCAGTTATCCGAATCAATTGGGATAATAAAAAATTCGTATAATTGGAGTTTTCCCGAAATAATCTTTTCGGGATTCGGTTCGCGTTTACGCGACTGGAGTAAACTATCCGCACCTACTACGGTCGCGTATACACGTTTTATAACTTTAACGTTTGAGTACTATATCGCGTTAACACGTTCACTGCAAAGGACGCACGTGAGAGCTTGACACTGAACACTATGAGAAGCGGCCGACGCACAGTGTATTGCACACCAACCCCCGTATTGGGAGAATTTCTATACACAATGCATTGCGTACTTCGCACGCCAACCTCCGTGCCTGGGGAATTTTCAAAACACAGAGTGTTGCGTGCTTCGCACGCCACTTTTAAGCCTATGTGCAATAGCGTGAGTAGACAGAATCATTATTTTGCAAATCGCAGTAGGTTGCCCTCTTAATTTTTTTTCTGTAAATCTGAAAGCGATTTGGATAGTTGGAGTTCGGATAATTGGAGTTTTACTGTAATACAAATGATTTAAGGCTCGGCTCTCTAAATTCAAAACGGCGAAGTTTGGTACCAATTTCAATGTTAAATAACCAAAACAGTCCTTCACTATTAAGGGGCGCTTACCCTGCCGCCATATTGAATCTGATTCCCAAAAGAGCAATGCTATAGAATAAATAATTTTTTTCCGTTAATTCGTGGAATAAAACTAAAATTTTGGTTTAATTTTGAAGTACTATCATATGCGGATGTTGATTGCGGAATACATTTTCAAAACCCGTGTTATTGTTTTCATAAACGTATGATATAAATAGTAAAAAATAGTAAACTTTATTAATTTTTTACTCAGTTGCAAAAAGAGATATTGCAAAAAACTTTAGCAATCAACACCCATAATCTATTTTACTTTAAGAAAAAAAATACAGCTTTCGTTTTTTGCCAAAAACAACACAAAAATATGCTTAATAGTGAAGGTATGTTTGGGTTATTTAACATTGAAATTGGTAGCCAACTCCGCCGTTTTTAATGTAGAGAGCCGAGCCTTAAGCATATTTTTGTGTTGTTTTTGTCAAAAAATGAAAGCTGTATTTTTTTTCTTAAAGTGAAATAGCTTGTGGGTGTTGATTGCTAAGGTTTTTTGCAATATCTCTTTTTGCAACTGAGTAAAAAATTAATAAAGTTTACTATTTTTTACTATTTATATCATACGTTTATGAAAAGAATAAAACAGTTTTTGAAAATGTATTCAGCAATAAATATCTGCATATGACAGTACTTAAAAATGTAACTAAACTTTTTAATTTATTCCACGAATTAACGGAAAAAATTACTTATTCTGTAGCATTACTCTTATGGGAATCAGATTCAATATGGCGGATAGGGTAGCCTCCCCTTAAGGATAAAATACGCACACACTTTTAGAATGGATTATATAAAACTTAAATTTTGGAATAAATCGTTCAGACATAAGTGAAATCCTACAACAATCGTGCCAGTTAATGACCTTCTGCTCTTTAATTCACACTTTCACTACAAGGCAGCGCTCCCTACCGCCCGTCCTTTTCACTATTTACTGTCACTTTTCATTATTGCCCTCACTTAACGAATGTTCATTGAACCTCTAACAGACGCTCCGAGTCAACACAATCGTAAATCAAGGTCCAAAACAAAGGTGCAAGGGTTTTACAACTTCTGGGACTACTGTGAAAACGAAAGTGCCTCTCGTATTTCATTCCTGCGCCCGAGGGTTCGGTTTAGTGTTTCACGCTTTTTTTGTTTCGTTGCGTGTAAATAGGTTGAACTACTGTTAATAGCAGATCCGTTTTTAAATTTGTTTATTTTTATGGCAGTGTTCCCACGGCCAGGGAAAATTGTTTCGTATCATTGAGCCCCCTGATCCAAAAACTGAGAGCCTTTCTTTTGCTCCAGCTTGCTGTAACAGGCTGTAAAAGCAGCTTTTTTTTTGTCATTTCCATCAGAACGTTAAAAGTGTAAAAAATACTCAAAATGTAGTAGTAGTAGTTTTTAAACTTAGACCACTAACCATTCGTAAATTTTACGATTGGGGTTGTAAAAACTAAAATATCTTTGTTTACGAGAGAACTAAAAACGCGACCTTTCCTCTAGCTTCAGTTTGGCCGTGAACTGAGTAGTGTTGTTTTTGTGCTGCCCTGAGTTATTGAAAAAAAAAAAAAAAAAAAAAAAAAAAAAAACATCGAGGTGGTGACAAATGGACAATGATAACTTTGAACCTTATAATCGTAAATTATATATTTTTATAAAGATATTTACTTACAAACAAAACGAAACACGTGATTTACGGTCGAGTTACATGAAGGCAGTAAAACATGGGGCGAATTTCGTCACCTACCAACTGTACATTGGAGCTTTCTGCAAATTTAAATGTCGTGCGCACACGGCGGAAACTAAAAATAAGACCGGCATTAGTAAAAGTGTATACAAGCGATGTTCCAGTCGCGCTGGAGCGTTTTACCAATGTAATATCACAGGCCAGCCTTCTCACTGGATTCGATGCTTTTACTCGAGTAGTACCGTATTTTCAATACACATAGCATTTCGTGCTTCGCACGCCAACCCGCATATTGGTAGTATTTTCAATACACATAGCATTGCGTGCTTCGCACGCCAACGTCCGTGTTTGTAGCATTTTCAATACAAAGAGCATTGCGTGCTTCGCACGCCAACCCCAGTATAGGGGGAATTTTCAAAACACATAGCGTTGCGTGCTTCGCACGCCAATTTTAGGCCTATGTGCAATAGCGTTCGTAGACAGAATCATTATTCTTATGTATATAATATGTGCAAATCGCAGTACGTTCCCGTTTCATTTTATTTTTTTCTGAAATTCTGCAAGCGATTCGGATAGTAGGCCTAGTGCACACCCTTAATTCAATCCTATACTGATTCCATTTTATCCTTTTAAGTTGCCCGACAAATGTTCTCCAACGAATTATTATTAGCCTACATTTATTCCATGCAATTAGCGTTATTTATAACTCCTTAACTTTGACCCCAAAATATCAATATTATGCCATTCGTTGCGAAAACAGAACGAAAGGTTAAAGTACTTTTAAATGAAACGGGAAGTAATGTGTTACATATTACCACATTTAGATAAAAAGTACGTTTCCATTAGTTAGTAACTAATGTAATTACTTGCAATTAAGCTAACGGTGTCTTTTAAAAGCTAACTAAAGGATTTAAAGATAATTATTTCACGATCACTGATTTATAAATTAAAATTGGTGTTGTTAAACATATCTAATATTACAGATCTGGATATTTAAACTGTTACAATGAAACATTGTTCGTATTTATTGTTAGATATTAGCAATTACTTGTAGGCCTATACACCTATAATATAACACTTTTCGAAAATCTTTACCAAGTGAAAAATTAGAATGAAAAAAAAACTGACTAATTTATCTTTAAAATAACAAGAACCCCAGGACTAGAGTAGAAAAACTAAGCAATACAAAAACAACATACAATAACAAAATATTTTTTATACAATTTACAACCTTGAGAAGGCTGACCTATTTACATTGGTAAAGCGTTCGAGCGTGACTGGAACATCGCTTGTATACACTTTCGTTTTTACTAATTCCGGTCTTATTTTTAGTTTTCGCCTTGAGTGTAGGACATTTAAATTTACAGAAAGCTCTAATGTACAGTTAGTAGGTAACAAAATTCGTCCAGATGTTTTACTGCGATCAACTGAATCGATTGAAAATCATGTTTTTCGAATTTTTGTTATAAATTAACGTATTTAATAAAAATTGATAATTTAAATTTTTTGTCACCTATGAATTATAATTTAGATGTTCATGAACGATTTCCTAAACATTACAAAAGGTTATCTTTAAAATTAGATGAAAAATAAGTTATATTGAAGTGGACTGTATGGGCCTGTTTCGTCCTGGTATTGCACACCCTTAACAAGTAATTTACAAAATATTTAATTCTAATTTCGGACAGTATAAACCACCAGCTAAACAACAAAAAAACGGTAGTACACTAGCTGTTATGAAATTTATAAGTATTCAAAATAAGTACTTTACGGAGTACATTATATCTTGAATGTAACGTGTATGTCTTCGTTTCCCAATTTTTAGTTGTTTGGTAAGTGGTATTTTTTGTTATTGGAGACCCCGTGGGGTTTTAAATGACTACCAACCGAAACTAAATTACAAAGGTCCACCAGGGGCTAGTTTTGAACAATAGGTTTCTTGGGAAATAGGATCAACCGGCCTTGCATAGTTCCTAATGGACTGTTTAGAACTTGTACATTGACCTGTGTTTAACTGTTTATCCCACCGAATTGACGTAAAAAATCCAGCGTGACCACTGCTTTAGGAACCTTAATACGAGGAACAGATGGATTTCTGGTATAAAGCGGTAAGGGTTTTTCCCCCAAAAAGTCCCACCAATATGAAAACATTAATCATTTTTTATACGCAGCTTTTCTTGTTCGGAAATTTGAACAAAAACAGGTTCTATTCGTGAGCTCAAATTATTTACAATTCGAGTGAGTAACGATAGCTCATTTGTAGGCTGACTCTTAAAAACTTGAAACAATAATTCTTGGTAATAAACATAGAAGAAAGTATTTTCTTGAACATCCAGTAGGTACTTATCGTGGTCTACCCTCAACTACTTCAAATTCGTAATAGCAGCTCGCGGACAATAAGTGCGGCTGCCATTTAGAAAATGTACGAACTCTTAGGATATGGGTATGACATTTAGCACCGCACTGGTTAGTGAGGTGAAGTTGGGTACCAATTTAAATAACGTAAACATACCTTCACTTTTAAGCATATTTTTCTGTTATTTTTGTAAAAAAACGAAAGCTGTATTTTTTTTTTCTTAAAGTAAAATAGATTGTGGGTGTTGATTGCTAAGGTTTTTTGCAATACCATTTTTTGCAACTGAGTAAAAAATTTATAAAGTTTACTATTTTCTACTATTTATATCATACGTCTATGAAAACAATAAAACAGCTTTTGGAAATGTTTACAGCAACCAACATGCGCATATGACAATACTTCTTCAAAATGAAACGAAATTTTTAAATTTATTCCACGAATTAACTGAAAAAATGACTTATTCTGTAGCATTGCTCTTGTGGGAATCAGATTCAATATGGCGGACAGGGAGACACCCCTTAATGCTACAGGCCTACTTGTAGGCCTATAATAATATAATTCCAAAGATGCCATAGACTCCTTAAGTTAAGTTTGAGACTCTTTTTTCGCCTTTACGAAATATTTTTCTGGTTGACCCTTCATTATTTGAATGTACCCGGAGCTTCTGTCCTACATTCCGTTATGGTACTGGCCGTTTTTTGTTCAAATATTTTGCGTAAGAAATTACCACAATTATTCTTGTTCAGGAAAACTAATTAACGAATTGGATTATTTTTTTAATTTAAAATAAATATTGGAAATAATAGAACATTTGAAATAAGAAGTGTTCTAATTTTTCCCATAAATTACTAATTTGGTTTTAAAAATTGCAGTTTTACTTGTGTTTAAATTACTATTTCAAAAAATCGCTTTCCCTACGGCCAGGGAAAGTCGGAGAAGCAATGAATAGGGAAAGTAACGAAACTTGCAAAATCGTCAGGGAAAATTGTTTCATGTCATCGATGATGCAAAAACTGGTCTATCTTTGCTCCAACTTGCTGTAACACAAGCTATTGAAGCAGATTTTCTTGATAACATTCAAGTTAGTCTGGTTTGTTCTGATCAAATCTAAAACTTGAATTTTCTGATTGAAAGATGCTGCCGATGATTATTGGAAATGTGGTGCGAGTTCAGTTGTCTGTATCAGGAAATCTAAATACTAAAAGTGAACATGTACCGTTTCCTCTCATTGTGAAGCACTATATTCTGAGGACATGTTGCCTCGAGACAAAAAATTAACCTACACCTACCACAAAATGTTTTTTTTTTTTTAATAAAATGTATTTGTACTGGGGCAATACACTAAAATACTTGAACTTTCTTTGTCGTCCGTGATGGATGTTGCAAGGGATACGGTTGTAGTGTAAGAGGCTGAAATGTATGCAATAGAATTTACGTTACTAAAATGTATTCGAATTTGTTTTGTTTGTCGTCGTTCCGTCTGCTGTCGCAAACTAATATAATACACTTGCCGTATTGTAAAACGGCGCCAGTTTCGGATATTCAGCCATCATCAACTTATTGGAGAACATCCTCCGTTGTCGTAACAAAAACACGTTCACAAATATTTGAATAATTCGACCGCGCAGCTGGACCGCTGTCGTGAGTTGAGCGAATTTCCAAAATTAAGTTTATGTGTTTTTGGGTTTCAACCAACTGTTTGGGAAATTTGTCTATCGCTAAGGCGCTGAATAGCTGCCTCTGTGTACGAAATATATTAGCAGAATTGTTGCACCCAAGCCTCCAGCTTCGTTACACTCGCAGCGGAAAAAAGTTCACTTTGCATCAAGTTTGCCCCTCGGCCTGCTTCACTTCGCTCGCAGCGTACAAACTCGGTCGCGGGTAAAATCAACCGCGTGGATTTGAACCGGGTACTTTTACGGTATCTTACGTTTTGTTCGATTTTGGAGGAACCAAGCGAGCTATAAGGTCGTGTAAAAAAACAAAATGTGCAGAATAATATCCTACATTTATGTTTTTAGATAAACCCCTAAAACATTTTATTCCAGCAGGAAAAATCTAAAACAATAATTGCTTCCGGTTGTTAGATTTTTTGGCTAACGAACTCGTCCGAGCGATGTAGACAACCAACGTCTGTACCAAATTTGTATAAAATGCGGTCGCTGGAGTGCGAACACACATAAATATATATACGTATTATTATTATTTTATTTTTATTTTCCACACACACATGACATAACTTCATTAACATATAAAATATTACACTTAAAAACAAAACTAAAAATAATCTTTATATAATGAGATTACCATAACTTATAAAACAATGAAATTAAGATATCTTACAAAATAATGAATTTACAATAACTATAAAATAATATTAGCATAGCTTATTATATAATATTAACATAACATTCAATTATATATTCAAAACTAAATTAAAATACCTACTGTGGAAAATATACACGCACACAGAAAGGCAATAAAATACCCTTAAATGTGTGTGGGAGCTATCTTAAATATTAATTACTATACATTCATGCATACATTCATACATCCAAGACACACAAACAGACGGACGGACTATGATTTTATTTAAAAAAAATTTACTGTACATTAAAATACATTTCCTTGGCCTATACATACTAAACCATATATTTAAATTCAGTCACACTATATAGTCAGACCTTGCACCTCTGTTTCATCATTGAAGAGATTTAAACATATTATCCAAAGCCTCAGGAGAAAAAGAAAATACCCAGTGTCTAAGTTTGTCATTAAAAGCCCTCATATCGGACATATTCCTTAAATATAAAGGCAATATGTTAAAGAATTTTGGCCCAAGAAAGAAGGTTCTTTGAATACACGTTTTATTACATTTAGTTAACTTTACAAATCCCTTGCTTACCTGCCTTGTGGGTACACCGTGATTTATTCGAGCCCCTTCATTGCCACTTACCCTATAAAATAGTTCTAACACTTTAAAAACATATAGATACCGAAGAGGAAGAATTTTTTTTGCAATAAAGCATGGGAAGGAACTTTGAAGCCGTCCTTTTTTACACATCAATCTAGCGAATGTTTTTTGGAGCCTAATCAATGGAGTTAAGTGTGAATTATAAGTACCCCCCCAAATAGATAAACCATATGCCAACTTAGAATGTAAAAATGCAAAGTAAACCTGCCGCTGTACTCGTACAGGCAGATATGCTTTTATAAATTTAAACTTTCTTAAAAACATAAACACATATTTTTTTAAACTGGATATATGATCTCGAAACGATAGTTTTTCATCCAATTGCAAGCCAAGATATTTAGTGCATTTACTTTGAGTAACTTCACTACAATCACAAAACTGGCTACGGCAGTCAACACTATGATATTTAAGCGGCACCAGGAAATGAAAGGAATTAGAAATGGAAAAGTTAATAAACATTGTTTTAGCTACATTTAAAGAAAGTCTATTGTATCCAAACCAGAGGCTCAAGAAATAAAGATCCTGTTGAATTTTTATTTGCAACTGATTTGCATCCGAATGTGCGTAGGCCAGAGCCGTGTCATCAGCAAATGCTGTCATAATGCCATTGAATGGTCCTGAAAACAAGTCATTAATAAATATTAGAAACAATATGGGACCAAGTACCTAACCCTGAGGTATACCAAATAGCAATGAACGCCGAGTACTCTCTGAGGAACCAATTTGGACAAACTGCTTCCTATTTCCAAGATAAGACCGAAACCAAGACAAGGCCACCCCTCTTATTCCAGCTGATTCCAGCTTTTTAGCCAAGAGTTCATGATCAACTGTATCAAATGCTTTCTTGATGTCCAAAAACAAACCTGACACTTTCATTTCTAAATTCAAATTGGAATATATAACAGACATAAAACTACGTAATGCTAATTCAGTGCTAAACCCCTTCCTGAATCCAAATTGACTAATATGGAAAAAAATTAATTTGTTTAAAAAAGACATTAATCGTTTTTTTTATCAGTTTCTCAAAAATCTTAGAAAATACAGATAGTAAAGAAATTGGACGATAATTTGAAACATCATCAGACTTTCCAGATTTAAAAATAGGAATTATCTTAGCTACCTTCATTTGTTCCGGAAAAATTCCCAAAGTCAAACTTTTATTACAAATACGAGCCAGTATAGGTGCTATTAAACTTCCAATATCCTTTAGTAAATTAGTATTTATATCAAGACCTGATGATTTGCAATTCTTTAATTTGTGAATGCACTCTACAATTTCTTCAGGGTAGATTTTGGTAAAGAATAACGAGTTCGGCTGTGATTTTTGTTTGAAATTTATATTGTACTCCTCAATACCCCTTACACCGACTTTATCAATAAGTGTGTTTAACCTTACTGGAATTTCCACAAAAAACGTATTGAATTCCTCTACTAGAGAGTCATCACTATCAATCTTTAACCCATTACGTTGCAAAACTATTTTGCCTTGTTTTTTTGACTGGTTACCAGATAACGAGTTAATAACCTTCCACTGATCACCAATTTCATAATTTCTCGACTCAAAAATATTAGAAAAATACTGCTTTTTAGCAATCTTAATCCATCTATTAATATTATTTCTAAGTGTTATAAAATTATTCCTTATTTTATTATTGTTTGGATCACGTTTCATTTGTTTATAAAGATTATCTTTTGTCTTTAATATAAAATTATTAATGACACACCATTTTCTGGGGACCATGATCGGAGCTCATTTACTAGTCCCGACCTTAGGTCTCACCAGAACGGTTACTGCAATAGCTCATGGTTCCAAAGGAAATTCGTTTTTAAAAATTTGTTTTCATGAGTAAATTATTTAAATATTTTTGTTAAGTGTTCCATGACAACAGAAGATATTCTCCAATAACTTGATAATGGCTGAATAGTCGAAACGGCTTTAGTTTTACAATACGATATGTGACTACTGACCTGGTAAGTTGTAATGTAGTAATGCAAATTTTGTAGTAAAATAATTTCAAAATACGCCGTGAGTCGGTCAGTGAAGTTGAGAGCGAAATCAGGGAAATGAATTACCAACATTTTTTACGAACCCGGAATAAAATCTTTAACGTAAAAATCAGAAAATCTTAGTCCAATATAATAACCGGTAAATAGAAACTAATTTATATTCTGAATTTGTTTTGCGCAGTCCTTTTGCGCATTCCGCCGAAGATGCGCGCTGATAAAGCCTTAGAGCTACGTTGCCGCTATCGTATACGTACCCAGTATTGTAGTCTGTGATTAACAATACAGCGTTAATGTGAATCTCTTTCAATCTGAAAGCAAAAGCTTTTGTTGCGTTTCGACGGAAGGTGATTGGTTGGGGCACATTGACTCTGTCGGGCAAAGACCGCGCTTACCCGGTCAGCGCACCGCGTACACTCACGACATCGCAAAATAATTCGAAATCGGCGTTACTGTTTCGGAAAAATACGTCAACGTTTTGATAACCCGAGAATTGATGACATTCGAATTGTTAAAAGATGAGCTACACGAATTTATGCTTGCTGTTTTCTATTAAAAATTACTGTTTTTTTTTTAATTATTAGGGAATTTTTATAGGAAAGATGATCTACTGCAGTGAAAAAAATCGCTAATCCTAAGGGTCCTGGCAAGGACAATGGGACAAACTATTTAAATTATTCCATTGTTATTGGTCCTTAATAAGTGTGCAATGTTTCAAATCAATCCGACGTTTTGAAGGGGGTGAAAATTAGTTAAAAGATTCCGTTACATAGATATAGATACTTAGATACATACCAAGCTAATAAATGCAAGTCATTTTAAATAAAGTCTGTGTTCTCTCACTTGGAAATTAAAACACCTGAGTAATTTTCTATTAATATGATGGAACAACAATCACCATATGTTTTCAAGAACAGCTGTGTATAAAATATTTGACGGTTGTTAAAAAACAGCAACGATTGTCTCGTCGTTTCTGAGTAAAGGCATTAGTTTATTTTGCAAACCTACACAAAAATACTGTCCAACTGCACGACTTGGTAGACGTCCAGAAATAAACTTCTTTGAAACAATCATAATATTAGTACAGAAATTACCCTTTTGTAATTCAGATAAATACGCTTAAATAATAACGAAATCGTTGACATTTTGTGTTAAAATATTGTGCCGTTTCGCTGAACACTGTTATCATCAGGTGTAGAAAAAGCAACATAAAAGAAACACATTTTTTTACGTTTAAATGTGGCCACATGAATTGCGTAGTTCTTACAATCAAAGACGTAATAACGAAGGGTCTTTTTTGATTATTTCATTGTGTGCATTGTTGTAGTTTAATTGTTGAGTGCTACACCTGATGATGACAGTGTCAGGCGAGATAACGAATTATGTAACAATGTTTAGGAAAGAATTGCAACTATAGTGACAAGATAGTGTAGTCAATACGTTTAAATTTTCTGAAACAGTTTTTGCTTCGTCTCTTTTATCAGATCCTCTAGTTCCCAGCTTGCGACTCCGCCTCACATTGATGCCCGACCATTACCGAATAAAAACGCAATTTCCTCGTGACGCAATTCATTCCAAACCACCGGAAACTGGTAACTTCCCTGCGGCGGGGTCGAATTTCGCTTCGCAACATCCCAAGTTTAACCTTTTGTGGAAAAAAAACTATCACTTGCACCCCTCAGAAATCGCTAGAAATAAAAAAGAAGCCCTATTCGGCCTCACCCACCCCCCTCACCGACACAGCTGTCGTACCGGACACAGGTGAAGTGTGTTGTGACGTCACACTACCCCAAATTGTATCGGTCCACCCTCCGTGTCTGTCTGTCCCCACCACCTAGTCTGGACATTACACAAGAAGTTCTTTTATAACACGTGACCTAGTAGGGGACTTAAGCTTTGATATCTGCGACAAGAAGATAGTAAACTATGCAAGTAAAATTTTTGTATTTTCTGTTTTGTTTTCTATACTCATGATTGTTTCTAAACACGGTCTTAAATATTTTGTCTACTCTCTATGAATGTTTCTTGTCTCCATCTCAATTTTCCTGCCCTACTGGACCCCGTTTATAAAACTATCAACCCACCGTCTAAATTGTTGCCTAATGTGTTTCTTCTAATAAAATACTATCATTCTTCATGTATAGCCTACTGGAAAAAGAATCGAAAACGAATTTTCAAACTTTAGTCGTTCGTTTTGGCCTTAAAAAATAAGATTATTCGGTATGCAACTAGGCAAACTTAATTAGGTACATCTGTGAGCGGAGGTACTAAGATGATTTAAAAAAAGGTATCATCAAACAAACGTTAGTAGGCCTAGTTTGAAAACTGCTCGTATGCCTATCGTTTTAATTTCTCACTATACTATAGTATAGAGAAAGTATAGTGATTGTAAAAAAATCGATGTTGAGATTTTTGTGGAAATATCCGTTTTGGGACTCCCTGAGTCCAAAAAAGTGGTTTCTACAAAATGTCTGTCTGTATGTACAAGAGAAAACTGTTCGATCGCTTTCGAACAAATTTGCACCAAACATGTCAATTAGGCCTGTACAGATGCACGAAAAAGGTTTTGAAAATTTGTGAAAAACAACCCCCAAAAAATCAGTTATTATTTTTTTATAAAAAAACGGCTCTAACGATTTTGATAAAATTTGGCTTATTTGCAGCCCTTAATACCTTATGCAAAACCCGCATCTTTCTCGTTTAGCTAATAATCATAATAACTTATTTGGGGGGGGGATTTTGGCCCAAAAGGGGGTTGTTTTTCAAAAGATTTTCAAAACCTTTTTTCGTGCATCTATACAGGCCTAATTGACGTGTTTGGTGCAAATATGTTCGTAATCGATCGAATATTTTTCTCTCTGGCTAATAATAATAATAATACTAGGGGCTCTGCCCCTGGACGCTCCGCGTCCCAACCCCGGCTCGGCCTTCGGCCTCAGATGGCTGCTTCGCTTCGCTCGCAGGTGGAAAATTCGATAAAGAATCTCGTTAATCTTTTGCTCGTTTGTACATAGGTGACCGAGCATAAATTAGCTGTTTTATTTGGCAGCTGACTCAAACTCATTAAACATTATCTCCATAAGATTAACATGGGAAATTTGAAGGATTGTATACCGGGGCTCCTTCTCGGGTGAATAGCGGCTGAACGGATGATAATATATAAGACTTGACATATCTGTGAATGATTATGTTCAGTTTTTGATCCAAATTAGCTGTTTTATATATAATAGGTTTGTAACAACCAATGTTTGAATTGAATTAAAATATAGTTAGCATTTTTCAATGTGATTTTTGTTTGTGTTTGTTTTTAGTTTGTCAATGTAACCTCAAAAATGTAATACTACATTTGATACTGATTTTTCAATGTGATTTTTGTTTGTGTTTGTTTTTAGTTTGTCAATGTAACCTCAAAAAGGTAATACTACATTTGATACTGATTTGATCCAAATCAGTTGTTGATCAAAATCAGCTGTTTTAAGCTTTTCATACGAACAGCTGTTTTTGTGTCCTTGATAAAATCAAAAGAAATATTTCTTCTTCTTCCTTAAGATTGACCTTCCATAAGATTAACGTTGAAACTTTGAGGGCCACTGGGGCGTAGCCCTAATGTCCTAGGACTTCGGTAAATGCTTGATGACATATCTACAGGTAATAAGACACATTTTAAAACAAAAATCATCAAAATCGGTCCATTAGGAGAGGCTGGGCGATTGGAAATAGGTTTTGACCAAATTCTTTTAATATATATAGATTTATTAGTTAATGTCCTACTTTAATATCACCTCCGCTACCCCTCCTACAATTATGAATCTGTAGTGAATCTGATTAATAATTTAAATATGTTTGTGAGAAAGTATGTGCCAGTTTCTGGTACCGTTTATTTTGTATTGCATACATGCAGGGTGTCCCACTAGGAAAGGTATGGCTTTCAGGAGGCGATTCTGCTACTAAACGTAAGAAAACAAAGTTCCAATATAGGTCTGAAAATGCTTGGTTTTTTAATTATCTACCATTTTGTTTTTTGTTTTTTTGCTAAACACTTAATATTTTTTTAAATAGAAAATATATTGACCTCAAATTTTGTGTACCTATTTGTTACGTACAAAAAAACCCTTGCTACCCCTTGTACAAAAAAACCAGAACGTTCTTTTAAAAATGGCCTCCATTTAAAATTTTTAATGTAAAATATTTCTAAAACAGCTGACTTTACAAAAAAATGAAGGAAACAAAAAAGTTAACTTTTTAATAACAAACTAAACGGGTTTTTTATTTTTCCTGTAGTTTAAAAGATAATTTCTTTCTGTACTATTATTGTTGATTCTGTATTGTTATAGACAATACAAAGAAATTAAGTTTTGAGTTTTTCGCCAATAACTTGGTAATATTTTGAGCTAAGGAAAATATTTTTATAAAACTATTTTTTTTGTTATTAAAAAATTAACTTTTTTTTGTTTCCTTAATTTGTTTGTAAGGTTAGCGGTTTTTGGGATATTTAAATTTTTAAATAGCCGCCATTTTTAACTTTACTTACAGGACAACCTGTATATATTTATAGAGAGAGAGAGAGAGAGAGAGAGAGAGAGAGAGAGAGAGAGAGCGCGTTAAAAAGAGAAAGTGTTTAAGTCACTTTTGAATTATTTTACTAAATGTATCGCCTAAGAAGGGCATATTCGTGAACACCACGTATAAAAGATTACCCAACAAGAGCGTTCGCTTAAGAATCGTGATTAGGTCGTTTTTAATTCGATTAAACAATGTAGGCCTAACATAGATCAACAATGTAGGCGAAAGAGCAGGTTGCCTGTCCGTGATATTGAACCTCTATTGACAGATATTTACTAATCATTATGTAAATTAATACTATTATGAAGTCGGTTTGCCACCATATGTGCGTGTCGGCCAGGAAGTCAGCTAACTAAATGGCAAGGTAAGTTCCTGGTCACGTCACAAGGTTACGGACACAAGGCCTACAACTCTCAAGTGTGTAAATAATATTTATGTACTTTCCCAATTAAATAGTAGGTCTTTATAGAAGTGGAAATTAAAACGATACACACGGTTACGGAGAAAACAGTTTCATAAACAATGCACTGAGGATGGCAACCTGTCGTCGAAACTGAAAATACGTGAGGCCATTTGTGTACGTCCATGTAAAATATATTTTCAAATAATTGCATGTTTATACGACCTGGTTTATACGCATTTCTAGGCCAATACGTTATACGTGCATAGGCTACGTATTTAAAAAACGTCTCGGTAAAACCTAAATGAATCGTTACTTTTTTTATTTATCGGTTCCAGTAACAATTATATTTACTAAAACACGAGAAAGACGTATTCCCGAAACCATCTGCTCAGTGGCGGATCGCATCTGCCCGTCATCTGGGGAAGCCTACTTTTTGCACCCTTTCACGTTAACGTAGGTAATGCTAGGGTTGAAGGGTTCATAAAAACACCCATTCTCAACTATTTTGGCCAAGGTCAAAGTCTCGGGTCTCGCAGGTAGAACGATTGCGCAAAGGTCGGCCTGATTGCGCAACTTCAGAAGGGTTGTTGCCAAGGACGAGGTGGAAAGAGTGTTTTCGGTCAAGGACAGAGCAGGTAAAAGTTTTAACAAAAACTCTCGCGAGCTACTTTTTTATAAGGGCATTGTTGTGTGCACAGCTGATATTCGGTGCCCTATTGTGGTCGTAGAAAGGAAACGTATAAAAAAGAATTGGACGATGTTTTCAACTATTTCGAAAGATGTGTTTAAACACCTATTTGTAGTTTCATTTTAAATTTGATGACAGTTTTAGTGAAAAAGAGCTGTCACATTTTAATCCCTTAACTAAATAATCTACCGTACCCGAGTTGGTTTTCGTTGACACACTGTAAATCTTGACGTATTTGTTTTAGAATATAAAATAAGCAATTATTCTTTCAAGCTACAATTAAAAAGAGATTGATTACAAGAAAATAGTTTAAATGTATTTTGCTAGGAAGAAAATTCATGTCAAACCTTTTAATTTTTATATAGGCCTACACGACAAATCTTAATTTACTTCTTGAAACGCCTAAGCAAAAACGTCCAACATTTTTGGAGTCAAATTTATTCCAGCCTCAAAAAATCGAGTAATTTTCTAAATAGCTAAGTAACAATTCATGACAAGAAATTAATTAGTAATTAGTGATCTCTTTGCTAAATGGAACCAAAATTATTTAGTAGGCCTAGGTAATATCTTTGCTAAGTTGAATCGAAATTATTTAATACACCTATGTGATCTCTTTGCTAAATGAACCAAAATTATTTAGGTCTGCGATCTCTTTGCTAAACGGAACCAAAAATATTTAGTAGGAATAAGTGATGTCGTTGCTAAATGGTGCCAACATTATTTAGTAGGCTTATGTGATCGCTTTGCTAAATGGAAACAAAATTATTTAGTAGGCTTGGGTGATCGTTTTCCTACATGTAACCAAATTTATTTTAATTTAGGTGAACGCCAAATCATAGTTTTAAATTTAAACTTCAAAATGCTTACTTTATTTTTAAAAAAATTTAATAATTCTAATTAATTCATAGTATTTTTTGCAATGATCTGTAATTTCTGGTAGGGATAGATTATTATTATTTTATGTTTTTGTTTTTTTTGTAGTGGTCTTCAGTCGACCTTTTATGTTTGTATGTGTTCGTTTGTAAGTCTAGGTTTTTAATATTTAGTAGAATTGTCTTTATTCAGTTGGTCTTCTTTCGTTGTTTACGACAATTTTCAAATGAATTCAGCAATCTACTACTTTTATTTAAAATTGTGATTGTAACCCTCAACATGAACTTTCCTCAAGTACCTAATTTGTATTTGTTTTTAACTAAACAAGATAATTATCATATTATAGGGTATTATTTTTGAACGGAAACCATAGTACGTTTTCTAAAGTTTTAGCGCTCATTTTTGTATTTCCGGTCCCTTTAAAAGTTTTAAAAGTTTTTATTTATTCAATTAGTGAAAAAAAGTTGGCTTTTTCTCCTACATTTTGTGGTGAAAATGTATGCCTTATTTTGCAATTATAATTTAAAAATTACGCAAGTAAATTCAATCAGAATGATATGAAAATGATAGCTAATTTTGTCCGTTTTGCAGTTTGAGAAGGGGAAAAGTGCCCCAACATACTTTAAAAAGTTATTATTAATTCCAAAAATAAAAAAGGTTGTATTTTCACCCTAGTTATACAAGTTAATTTGACAACATCGTATTGTAAAAGTAATTTTACCCGTTTCATAAACTTTTGTAGGAAAACAAGTGTTAATTTGAATAAATGGTATGTGATCACGTTTAGGCTGACCCAAATTTAAAACTCTGTTGATCAACAAATAATGAAAGCTACCACCCATTTACGAACGGTTGGGTAAAAATCGTATCAGCGTGCGCTGTGAATGGCAAGGTCAAGGCGCTCTAGTACCCTGCGTTCGGACGTCGACCCGTGAATGCGGGCGTTCCCCTCTCCTCCCCCCCCACACTCTATTCTTCTTTTCGCGGTTTCTTCTTCCCGCTGCTTCCTACAACGTACTTCCCTTTCATCGCCTACTCCGGTCACTTGTCCTTTCCTTCGGATCGCTTCGCTTTCGTTCTCCACTTTCTTCGGCGCTTCCTCCGCCAAACCACTCCGCTACGACAAAGGCACGCGTTTCACGACACCGTGGTGCTTTAAACAGCGTAGCAGTTTGCGTTCTTCCACTCTGCTATTTTTGTTCTTCGGCACATTTCAACACAGATTCAAGGATAATTAATGGAGTTCGGTTTTCGTTCACTACGCTTCCATCCTGTTTTCGATAATCGAACTGGCGTTAAATGAAAAGTGTCACATACATAAGCAAACTAGCCTATTCCACACATTAGATCCCCAAAAAACTATTGTATTAAGAACTTTGGGGGCAAAAGCGTCATATCCAAACAATTAATACTTTGTGACATTGTCGGGTACGGAGTTTTTCAAGTGCTTTGTTGAAGGATTTATTTTTACGACAAACTCCACGCACTGTCAACACCTAAAATAAGTTGTTTTTGAACCCGTTTCACACTTTGCGCCCGTTAGACACTTTGGGATGGGATGTTGGTCGAGAAACCGCGTCACGCTGAAAAGTAAGAACAAATTTTTAAGAACTATCGATTAATCGACAGTAGGGTCACCGAATCCACAATATATACATACACTGATTCATTTCGACGACACTACTGTCTTGCAGCGCCGCTGGTGGGTAAGCTAGGAATTACTAATCCCGGCTTCAATAAGATTTACCCCCTCCACTGCCCATGTCCAGACCTGTGTATATAAAGATAAATATATTGAATAATATTGAAAAATGTCTTATATTTCATTTATATATCCTGTCTGTTTGTGTGCGTGAGTGGGTGTATGAGAATGGCCAAAGAAGTATAACTTCCACCGTGTGGTCCGACGCACACCCAATTTTTTTTTTTTAAATTTATGTTAACATCATCCTTGATCTTCACCTGGATTCTAAGCAAGGACCACAAACTTTGGTGTCAGGTCCGAATAATCCACGATAAATCCAAATTTTTTATTTACTTACCAAACATTGGTTCTTTTTGACGTTTGTAGGGCAGATAGTCCGGGTACACTCCAAAAAAGGGTACAAAACAAATTCTTAAAGGCGGACAAAGAGTCTGGGCCTTTTCTGATTGACAGCTGTACCTCCCCCTTTGCGCTTGTACCTGGCGTTAACCTAACCTAACAAATCTGTTAAGTGGCATCTTTGGAATTATCATTACATATAAGTAGGTCTGTAGCGTTAAATTAGGTTCAGTATTTTGGTCTTACACTAACCGGTGAGGAACTAAATGTCTTATTCATTCAAAATGTCCGCGTTTGAGGCGGACTCTTTGTCCTCCTGCTGCGAACTAGGTAACCAATTTGTATGACCGTCTGAGGACAAACACAATACCGTTTACCTTTTTCGGCAAACAGAATTCGTTTAAATTACACAAGCCATACACACATTATTGCAACAATACAGGCAGAATCACAAAGTAAAATGTAAATAACAAGCCGCTTAAGAAATAGAGAAAAAATATAGTACTATAATTGACATAAATCCACAAAACTAACGCGAACATGCATTCAGGATAAAAAACAAGGGAACGTATTACAAAGATGGAGATCACATCTACAGTATCATGATATAGTAAGCTCATTAAGGCAAAATTCATCCACCGAGAAAAGGCATTTTTTTTATCGCGTAATTTAGTAAGTTTTGAATTCTTTTAGCTTAATCATGAGTTTAGAGGTAAGTTTACTATGTAAATTTAATCTGTGGTGGAAAATATGTTTTCTTTTTAAGCTACCTCGGTAATTTTGTGTTCGGGAGCCATTACTTATTTTTGGTCCTCACCACTAATGTGTACTTTATTTCCTTGCGGCCATGATTATTGTGTGGTTAGTTCCACATTGCGTACATGCAGTATGCAGTTCGTGGATGAGTGAACGACACTTTTCGAGAAATTACAACATAGAGAACAATCATAAAAGAATGTATTTAATTATTATCAACTCCTATAAAATCGAGTGCACATACGTACGCCCTTGAGTTACAAAATAATATAGCTCACGCGCATGGTTAGGCCTATATTTTATTAACATACAAACAGCTGATTTCGTTCATTCAACTATGTAAACCATTTAAGGTTATGTTTACAACTTTTAGGTTAGTTTTTACGTTGCC
>JAGFPH010000508.1:237354-250404 GCA_018207615.1 Philaenus spumarius
ATTTACCGATCAACCGTATCGTGGGAAAAAATTTAAATTAAACCTGCACGACAATTATTATTTACTGATTATAATTTTTCCTTAGATCCTTTAAGTGCGAAGTACAGTAAAACTCCGATTATCCGAACCCCAATCATCCGGAATACCGATTAACCATAGATTATTGAACATGAGAGAGCTTCTTTCCACATCTTCCAAGTATAATAGAATCGACCCTTTCCTATGGCGGCCAGAAAATGTCTTGGAAATAGTATAGTAACCAACAAACAACGTACATTTTCCGTACAATTTTCTGTTTTATTAGTGAAAAGTTAAGTGTAAAATTACATAATATATTGAGTGTAAAATTACATACGGTAATTTATTTTTCAATAAATAATAATTTTTTTTTTAATTTTATTGATTTTACACTGTTTTAAAAATTATTTTCGGTTATCCGGATCGGCTACGGTTCCGCATAATTGGTACTCTGTTGTACTTATGATGTATTATATAGGGCTGCATTGACAAAAATGTTAAATACATTTTGGTCTCCTTTCTAGTTAGGGCCTTGACCTATCGAAAATTGAAGTTCCGAATTGAACATTTTCGTACCTCCCAAAATTCCCTACTTTGAACAAGACAATCCATCCAAATTATCACGAAAGAAACTTAAAGTCGCCTAATTAACAGCCGCGTAAGTTCAGACTAAAGTTAAACTACAGCCTATTGTTGTACGCTATCACAGGATTACAAAGCCCTTCCGATAGTAGGCCTACATGTAAGAAAGGTTTCAGACCGTTGTAGCGTGAAGAGGCTTAGTTTTACGCCAACGTAAACGTGTCCACTACGCCGACTACGGAATCCGTGCGTACGAGGAGTGGTATACACGCGCAGGAAACATAGATCCTTACGTAAACGGAGCATTGCACGCCGAAACAGAAATACAGGTGAACGACTTGTGACTACCATGTCATTCACCGGTGACAACCAGCGCTCCTGGCGGCGGCAACGACACTGGTTCTTCAACATAACACTGACTTGAAAAGAGTTTAGAGAGATGTGTTCGCCATTAGTTGTGTTTTATTAAAATATTTTGCGTTTGAACATTTCGTGAGAAAGGGGTATCGAGTTTAACACCGCAGATTGGAAATATTCCCTTTAAGAATTATGTGAAACTTAACATTTATTACGACTAGTTTAAAAGAACGCGTTTTCTACTTTAAAAAAAATCGTGTTTTGTCCCTTCAAATTAGGAAAAATCAAAGAAAATCCTTCCAAAGCTATGAGATTCGTAAAACGTGAAGTATTTGGTTTCTCTAAACATGAGTTTTACCCTACACAGTTCTAATAAACGGTACCAGATAACTGCCACATACTTTCTCCCAGTTGAAACTTTATACCTTCCCAAGAGTAGCATAGGAGGTGGTCATTTAGAATTGCAAAAGTAGGAAAATGTTACCATGGAAAATATTAGATGCATGTAACACACATCCATATTATATTATTATTTAAACTATTCGATCGATTTCGAACAAATTTGCACCAAACATGTGAATTAGACGTGTATAGATGCACGAAAAAGGATTTTGAAATTTTTTGAAAAACAACCCCTTTTTTGGCCAAAACACCCCAAAAGTTAGTTATTATTATTACCTAAACGAGAATTTTTAGAAAGATGCTGTTTTTTGCATATGGTAGGGTAAATTAAGGGCTACAAATAAGCAAAATTTTATCAAAATCGATAGAGCCGTTTTTAAGAAATTTTGATTTTTCTCGTTTTTTGCCATATTTGGGGGTAAAACCCCTTAAAAATCAAAAATGGAAAAATGAAAAAAACGCCTGGAGATATTCCAGAACTACACCAACATACCAAATTTCATCAAAATCGGGACGTTGGTATGGTCTCCAGCTCTGTACACATCTTAACAGACACAAGGACAGAAATCACCAAAACATCTGTGTTTTTTTGGGTTCAGGGAGCACCAAAACAAATAATTCCACTAAAAATATTTTTGGGTTCAGAGAGCGCCAACACAGATAATTCCACTAAACATTTTTTGGGGGTTCAGGGAGCACCAAAACAGACAATTCCACTAAAAATTCAAATTCGAAAATTTGGACGAAAAAAATAATTTCTCCATATACTACGTATAGGGTGGAGAAAGTAAAAAATGGTGGTTTTTGAGAAATAGATATAAATATATTAATTTTAGCGTTTTTGCATTTTTATATTTTAAGGAAACTGTCCATTTTGGTGAAACTATCAAGAGAGCGAAGTTGTAGAGCATACAATTTGCTACAAATTATGTATCTAAATTGTTTTTCGAATTCCGCATAGTTTAGCCGCTAGAGGGCGCAAAAATATACATGTACAGACTTGTGCCCCTTGTTTTTAGATTCTGCCAAAATTATGCAAAACAACTACTTATACTGATTTATCAATTTCGGTGCATTTGAATGTTAAACGCGTTAAGCGATACTTACAATTATTACTGACTGCACATCCTCTTATTATACAAACGTTTCATGTCAGGGAACATTATTATCTTATTGGTGCCCTCCCAAATGGAATTTTGGACCGTTTATGCCCCACCCCATGTGAGTATAATTGGATTGCGGGGGCAGTCCATTACCCCCCTACTGATACGGTGAGTTTTAAAACATATGCCAACTTTCACTTAGGGGGACAGGCTGAAGGGACAGTTGAAAAAGGGTAGATAAGGGGTTGGGGCGTTTTTGCAAGTGCAGGCCGTCACAGGAGGGTGTGGCGTTATGCGGAGGTTTTTCTGGGCGTAGGGGATACGTGAGGATGCATAATATACATAGGGTTACTTTACTTAAGCCCGAGTACTCATTGGGACCACATTTCGTGAAACATTGATCACTCTAATCATTATACTAAATCGCAAGTAAAACATAGTGATCTCTTCAATTAGACGATTAGTAAGCTCGCGTATATGTAACTGGCCTAACTTGTATTAAAACTCATGTTAAGGCTCGGGACCCTAAATTCAAAACGGCGAAGTTGGCAACCAATTTCAATGTACAAGTAACCTAACCATACCTTCACTTTTAAGCATAGTACCAGGAGACCGAGCTAAAGCTCGATTATAAGCAGGGCTATGATTTCAATAACTATTATTGCAAATTTCCGTGAACATCGTTTAGGTTAGGCCTATAACATTAAACAACTAAATAAAGGGTATGTTTATTTAGCAGAAGTATTCGTTGCCATGGTAACTATAAATAGATACAACATTAGGCTTACCTCTAATAAAATACAGTTTAAAAGAAAACAGATGATTATTGTAATGGCATTGAAAACATTTGCATCAGCTGTGCTTCGTTTAAAAGGAAACAGATGATTATTGTAATGACATTGATAACATTTGCATCAGCTGTGCTTTGTATTGTTTAAAATGGACAAATTTCACTTTTTAATTTAATAAAAAGACGTAGAAAACGAATTTTCCCAGACTGGTGACCATTTCCAATCGATTTCTCGTGGCCAAAAGCCCCATATAAAATCAAAAAATCAAAAATCCTTAGACGGAGATTCCAGATCCATTTAGCAGACAGACAATTATCTCTCGCTTTAGAAGATAAGATTTGTGTGTTATTTTCGTCAAAAAAACGAAGCTGTATTTTTTTTCTTAAAGTAAAATAGATTGTGGGTGTTGATTTCTAAGGTTTTTTTTGCAATATCTCTTTTTACAACTGAGTACAAAATTATTAAAGTTTACTATTTACATCATACGTTTATGAAAACAATAAAACGGTTTTTGAAAATGTATTCAGCAATCAACGCATATGACAGTACAGTACTTCAAAACGATAGCCTACCAAAATTTTTAATTTATTGCACGAATTAACGAAAAAAATGACTTATTCTGTAGCATTGCTCTTATGGGAATGAGATTCAATTTGGTGGACAGGGTATCCACTCCTTAAACAATAAATGTAGCAATCTTATAGAGCATGACAAGTGTAAGATACGCTGCGTAGTCCGAACGCAGAGATCCGTTCTTGCCAGATATTGGATGGCTGGCATGCCGCGTTTGATTTAGTTTCCAAATTCAAGTTAGCAAGTAGCAATGTATTTAAAAGTAGGGGCTCTGCCCTTGCTCGCTTCGCTTGCTAACCCCTGCGGTGACCTATGGTGATGCCATTTCAAACCACAAAATCCTGAATTTTTGTCATAATTTTTCAATTTTTTAGTAGGAATTTTTACGGAAATGATGATTGATTAGGACAGAGGCACTTTGATCTAAATTGGGTGGTGGGGGTAGCTTTGACCTGTACATAATGTAAAACATAGATCGAAATACAGTAGACACGTAATATCCCCAACCCCAACATTTGTCAACAAAATCCCTAATTTTGTCCGTCCATAGTTTTTTTTTACATTTTTTCAATATTTTGACAGGAATTTAAGTATTTTCCGAATAAAAAGTAGCCTAAAATATTCTCTGAAAAGTCCTCTACATGTTAACGAAAGTTTCGTCAACATCGGTTCAGCCATTCCGGAGCTAATGCGTGTTGTGTTGTGGTTGTGTGTGACTAACTATGGGGCTTAGAAAAAAGCTTTCATTTTGAAATCACAGACAGACTCTTCAATTCTATATTTTATATGTATAGATGTATAAAAAGGTTTCAATACGGTAGACAAGAGTAGAAACATTTCCGTTTTCATTTATGTGTCGTTATTTATGTCGATACTTTAATCGAGTTCGAGCTTTGACGAATGAATTTCACTCTGTGAGTAGTTCTTGTGAAAGAACCAAAGGACCAACACCGCAAACCGGCGCTGCGGATGTTATTCGATGAATTTTAGGTTATGTTTAATACTTTTCAACGGTATTTCGCTTTACCTGCCACAGCGGGCAAGTTATGAACTGTCAGGTAAGTACTTCATGATGTATCATGAATTAGACATTTTTGACGACTAAACGTATGAAATCCACTTCGTCTTCCTCCTCTTCAGCCAACAGCAAGTTTACCAACATCAATCTTGAGTGGTCGAAGCACACTGACAATCTTCGGTCAAACTTTTACCAATGAAGCGCAACGCTCATGGAGAATAGTCAGCCCGGTTGGTTGCCGCCAAATCGAGCTTAGCGCGGCAGCCGTTAGGCAGCGCTGGCTGAAAATGTCCACCCGTCCGTGACTCATCAATCCTCCGCGCCAGGTGCGAGTGAGACAGAGAATGGCTGGCTCATTCTCTGTCTCACTCGCACTTGCCGTACCGACGACAGTAGCGCTGTCACTACCTAGCGGCTGCTGCGCTAAGCTTGCCAGATTCAAATAAAACTAGGCTGAATCTTTAACATGCGCGTTGCTCTTCTTATAAGTTCTGTATTCATTGCTTTTACTGTATACTAAATAAAATAAACGCCACGTTCTCTTAAGGCTACTCACAATTCCCAGCGTACTCACGTTAAGTCTAGCGTTGTTAGGTTACCTACCTTAGAAAAATATATATACTTATATTACAATATTTTTTAGAACTCAAAAGGGAAATAACTTTGGTACTATTTTTGTTTGTTCATTTCAGGTAGATAATGTATTAAAAGAAGTTTATTTACATTGAATTATATTTGAATAGTAAGTTATATTATGTAATAGACCTACTCGCGAATCAGTAACAGCAATTGGCGTAATTTGCTGCAGTAATAGTCTTAAAACAAACTTAACCTCAAAAGTACAGACTGTAGGTTCAAACAAAAGCTCCTCTGTGATGTAGACATTCCCCTACACTGCACAGTGCTACAAGATATTTAAAAAGGGTGTTTCAAAGATGACGTCACGTGGGGTTGACTAAATATATCTTCCCCGGGGATGATACAGGGTGAATCATACAATGAAATAGTGCCTAACTCAATGACGCATGGGGAGGAATTGTAAGCCTATTCTAATAACAGGGTAAACAAACATTTATTGACGACACGTTGTCGCTGGGAATATCATATGATGAGGAGTGGATTGTAAAATAATATTCAATTATGTCTCTTGATAAAAAATATGGTTTATTGTAATTTTATTCCTATTTATTGTTTTATATTAATAGTTTTCTTCGAGTTGAAATTTTACTGTCTGTTTTTGTCTTAGACTGTAGGCTATTTAAAATGACGCCCCATAAGAAAAATCGTGTAAAATACACAACTTTTCTTATTTTTACTCCAAATTCGCTATCGTTGTCATTTTGTACACCAAGTTGTGAAAAGCTTATGCCAATTTTAACAAATTTCCAAAATAATCTAATGCACAAGTTTTTTTCATATAAGAGACGTTCCTGCGATCGAAAGAATCAAAATTGTTACCAGTATTAAACGACTATTACTACATCTTTGAGTAGGTTGTTTTGATTTTTTTCGATAAAATATTGTAGTTCGTGCTAAAACATTAGAGAGACGAACAAGACAAAAATTAGAACAAAATAAATGTATGAACTTAGAAGATTAATTTAAAAGTAATCGGAATTGTCAGAACTTTTAAAAAAAATGCGTCAATTTGTGGTAATATTTATTTATTTGCTTTTTTAGAAGCAAAATTAGGACCGCATGGCACGTACAGATGATAATGAGATAATGAGCTACCACTTCAAATCACAAATTGTGACCAAAACCAAAAACCCACAATAATATTAAAAACGAAATAATAAACACAACCAAATGAAAATAACCTATTGTAAATAATAGACAAGGAAACTATTAGGAAATGACCTGAAATTTAAACAGGAAGATAATAAGAAAGAAAAAACTATAGGGCTAAAACATACAATATATAAATATAATATAAGTAATGTATTATAAATAAATATTATATAAAGCTAGACTTGTGAGAAGGTATACTTGCTACTATAAAATTTAAACACAGATTTTCAAACTAATACGTCTATTAATTCAAACGCGTTTCTACGACAAAGTATCCATCTTCCGTGATGCACGAGCTACAATGACCAAACGATAACTAGTTATAGTTTGATTATTGTGTATCACTGAAGATGGCAACATTGTCTCGTTGAAACGCGATTGAGATAATTTGTTGTAAGATTCTGGTTTTATTCTATCAATTGCAGTGGTGAACTTTCCTCACACAATGAAAGTACAAATTCAAATTTTTGTTTAGTTTGTGTACAAGTTTTCTATTAAAATATTTGTATTTAATCCCAAATTTGGAAAATTTTAGATAAAGTTAAACATTTTTTTTGGAAGCAGTATAACAAAATAATGTATTAAGTTAGGAGTTGCAATTAAAACAATATTTGTGAATTTTTAATAATGCATTTTGTCACTATAAAATTGGTAAATATTCGCTGATTTGACTATAATATAACATATTTAAAAATTAAAGTTTTCATGAAAAATGATCTGTTCAGACGGACAATTCTTCTAACGAGTGTAGTCATCCCAACATGGACTCTTATGGGATTAGGTTTTTTACACCGAGTTGCGACAGACGACGATACCATCTTGTTTTTGTTGACCTAGTAAGCATCGAATTCCAAAATAATATGATTTTCTTGTACACTATAACACATTGTTACATAATTTATCACACATTATATTATCATCAGTCGGAAGCCTGTGTATAATACGTCGCGAAATCCAAGATAACATTATTTCCTTAGACACTATACCACACATTTCTATATAATTTATTACACATTATATTATCATCCGTCGGAAGTCGGTGCATATTACGGCATAAAAAACAAGATGGCGTAGGATCAACAAGATCTGTCGGAACTCGGTGGAAAAATAGTAGTCCCATAAGAGCCCATGTTGGGAATCCACTAACAACCTTGTCAATTTATTAAACTATAAAAATGTCACGTTCATAATCCAATTCCCTAAAAATCGATAATTACTGTTATTTGTATGTTGTCAAGGTTACACTTAATAGGCGTAACTTAAAAGTTACGGAGTAGCCTTTAGTAGTAAAACATAAAGAAACTTTTGTCTGTAATAAAGGATGTCCTTGTAAATACAATGCCACCACCATAAAATATTACAAAGCGGTTGTTAGGGTAGTTATTAGAGGCGAGACGAAACGGGGTCGCCGCCCCCACCCCCTAACCTCGGGTTGCTTTCGCTTTCAATACTTCACCTCAGAGGTGACTGACTTCTATAATATCCGATGTTTTGTTCCTTGTTTAACTTTTTTTACTTACATTATGGCTTCGAGGAAATTTAACCTTTTACCGGGGCACGTGCGATTTTACAGATTCCTATTCTGGTCGAGGGAGGAGGGATTTTAATGTGTAATTGAAACGTTACAACTAAGAGATTAATGTATTATAGGAATATATTACTAGAGGGCTCCGCTCCCTGCTCGTTTCGCTCACCAACTCCCGCGACGAAGCAAATGCCAATAGATTATTGTTTACACAGGAATGACACATAAACATGCTAAAGGAAGGACTAAAATATAATGCAAATTTTGTAGTAAAATAATTTCAAAGTTCGCCACAGTTGGTCAGGGAAGTTGATAGAAATCAGGCAAAGCCCTTGAAATGAGTTATGAAAATTCTGTACAGTAGGAAGCCAGCAATATTATCATTATTTTGTAACTGAATCTGCGGCGATAAAGTTTTCTGGTCAATGCACAAGTTAATCACAATAACAGTTTTGCCAACATTTGACCATGAATATTCCCATTCGATTTATCAGGCTAGACCGGTCAATGTACACTTAATGGGGCGATAAAGTCGCAACAAAATTTGATAGTAAAAGTTGTCAATTGTAACGATTTAAACTTCGTACTATGCGAATTTTGATTTAAAAAATAAACGCAATTTAATAGTTTTAAGATTTAAAATCAATTAGTAAACACATTAATTAGTTGTAAATTTCATTCGGTAACTGATAGTGGTTTCTATGCAAGCTTTCGTAAGTGATAATACACATTGACATTTTAACCTTATCAAAGATGATCGTAGCAGTACTGTTATCTCGTGGTTCAAGATCGCGGATTGACATTGAAAACACTACTGGCCTATATTTCAAGTTCGTCCCAGGGTCGTGTATTATTCCGCTTTTCAGGTGTGCGTATACATAATAGCAAAATCGTAGTAGATCAGTGTTTGCCAACTTTCTAAATCGCAATATTTGTGTGTTTGTCTATCTATATATACATATAAAAGCCAAATCCACTGACTCACTGACCACGATTTCCCAAAAACTACTAAACGGATTGGAACGAAATTTGGTATGTAGCTTCCTCTAAGACCCTAGGTGCTCGGTAAGAAAGGTTTTAAAAAAATTCAAAATTTTGGGGGGGTTTGGGGGTCAAAGTTACTACAAAAAGAACCACCAAACGGATTGAAATGAAATTTAGTATGTAGCTTCCTCTTGGACCCTAGATGCTCGGTAAGAAACGTTTTAAAAAAATTCGAAATTTTATGGGGGTTTGGGGGTCAAAGTTACTAAAAATCCCCATAAGAAATACATAATATAATATATTTATATATATAATATATTTTTTGTTAATATTTTTTCATTTGTCTATCCGTGCAAAACCGGATCGGGCCAGCTAGTTTCTTATAATAATTCAACAGAAACTTTTTCAAACTGATTTTGATAAGACCTATAAGGTCTATTGATGTGTTCGTATTGTTTTGGGGAAACACGTTTCATGGTGCTCTTTTAAAAATGGGCTGAAGAAAGTGAAAATCTTTCGTAAAATTCTCCGATTGAGATAGTGTGAAACTATTTACGAATCTTAGCAAGAGAATACATCTAATTACTGTTTTATTACGATAACATGAAACTTTCCTCAAAATTGGCTAATCAAGTTTTTAGAAATTTATATTTGTGATTAACTTGTTTTTAGCCTTACTGGACTGGATTTATTATAAATAAATACCTTGATTCCGTAAAGTCACTGTGAGCAGCATTTCACGGAAACAAGGTATTTATTTATATTTGCTCTATTTTTATATTTTTTTAAAGATTTAACCTAAAAAAAAGCTAATTCAGAAGAAATTTGCGTCGTTGGATAGTTTTATTACCCAACGAATGGATAGTTGGGCCAAAATAAGTTATATTTTTATAAACTAAAGGCCTCTGAACCGTGCTCGCTTCGCTTAAGGGTCTGCTCCAGTAAAAATAAAATGGATTTTAATCCCATAAGAGCAATGTTAAATTTCATACCATTTATTTCGTTTACTTTTTATCATAAAATTGTTTGCAAGGTCTCATTTTAAGCACAGTCACAATACGCATCCTTCTTGCAATTTACATTTTTAAAAATTTCTTTCATTTGTCAAGTAACTGACATTTTGTAAGTACAAAGTTTGAATTTTTTTCCTAACACAATAAAAAATTAATAATGAAAAATAATTTGCAAGTAGGATCCGAAATTTTATAAAGAATATTCAGTTTTTTTTTCAACACTCAATTACAAAAGATAGACTTATAAAATGGTATGAAATGAGGCAATGTCAAAGCGTTCAGATGCAAGAAATTACACTGGTTAGATAGGGATACAGTGATACCGGAAGTGCGTTTCCTGTTGCTTTCTCGTTTACTGGAGCAGACCCTTAACAACCCCTGTGCCTACTCGCTTCCCGCCTACATTCGTGGTGAAGCAAATGCAGACCGATTATTGTACTCTTATATTTTTCACGGAAATTACGACTAATTAGGACAGAGTCACTTCGATCTGGGTGAGGTGTGGGGGTAGCGGTGACCTGGATCTGACGCAGGCATATTAGGGGCAGAATTTTGATTAGGGCAGAGTCACTTGGATCCGGTTAAGTGGTGGTTGTAACGTTTACCTACATCTTGACGCATGCGCGGTAGGGTAAGAGTTTTTGCGTGAATGACAGGATTCATTTATATAATAGAGAGAAAATCTGAATTTTACGTGCTTTTTTAAGGTAGCCTATTGTTATAAGCAGTTGCCCTAACACAGTTTGCTAGAACTTTTTTTAAGACCAATCTTTCATTTCATTAAAACTTTTCCCATTTAAAAAACTATTTACAAGTAATTGTAAAGTCAGCCATAGACTATTGGATCAGCCATTTTGAATTTTTCATATCAAAATTATTGTTATAGAATGCGATCACTTAATTTTTATAATTTCAAGTAAAATGTCTGTCGTTTTTATATTTTTACTGCTTTTTCACTTTTTTAAAGAAAATTTTTCTGAATGGCAGCCATATTGACATTTCTCATATTAAAATGATAGTTTATAATTTCTCCAATTAATTTTTAATAATTTTAAAATAAACATCTGTCTTTTTCCCTTTTCCCTGCTTTTTTATAAATTTTAAAATATATTGGATTAGCCATTTTGAATTTTTGACTTCAAATTCGGATTCAGCACCCTTAAAAACATTTTTGTGTACATTTTGGTTAAAAAATATAAACAATTCGCTAAGATTTTTCAATTTGTTAAAAGAAACATTTTTGTGAAATAAATAATTCATAAAAAAATTCCAACCAGTGTCTTTTGGAGAACTTTTTATCTTATGCTATTTATAAGCTAAATCAAAAGAGTTTGTTCAAATACAAGCTATATTTACATTTTCCAAATGATTCATGATTTTGTGCTTTAATCCTACTCCCCTATGACCCCTATATAGGTTTAAAATATACCTTTATTTATAAATCTCCCACAATTGACAAACATTTGTTCATAATTTTTCTCTCCCAAGGAGAATGTAGGCGTATTGGCACCAAATACACCAAAATTATGTCTATTAGAATACCTATTATTTTTTAAGTTCAAATTCTTTATCGCTAGAAATATCAGTTCCTCGGCAACATTGTATATTTTTATTGTATGTAAAGAATTGTGTGCTTACTGATGTAGTAGACGAAATATTCGTCCCCAGATTGTGTGAAATAGTAGCCCAAGCTAAATAACTTCCGTTTCTATTATTTGTCAGCCCAGTACGTAATTAAAACTCTCATTTAGTTTCGTGTTGGCAAATTTACTACGCAGCGACTAGCGTTTTGCTCTGTCGACGCCTCACGGCACACGGCCGTTCCGACGCCGACTAGCGTCTCAGGTCCCTGACCCTCTAACCCCACCCTAGACTGTAATGCGCACGCGTCGACTCATTCAGCCAACTTGTCACCAGTAACTAGTGAAAAAAACTTATCAACTATCCGTAATAAATACTGTCTCACGCAAGCTTTAAAACACGACTACGTAAGAAAAGTGTCTGAGATGGCTAAACCTATTTTTACGATGTAAATCCAAGAATTCTGTTTTAAAAATCATGCTGTAAAAAAAGGTTACATAAATTAATAATGTTTGCAAATTTATTTGCACAACGCAGGAAGCCTACAATGTTCATTTATCCTCACGCTTGTTTTATAAGGTATAAGAATAATCACAGCCTCTATACTAAGACGATAACCACAAATAAATATAAAAAGGAAAACAACTTGAATTAGGTCTACTCTTAAACTAATCTAACCTAAAAATGACAGATACAAATTTTTATATAAACTGTTACAGGAAATGCCACTGAGATATGCCACGTAACTTATTTTTCAAATATATTACTATTTTCCTCTCAGATTTAAGCCCATACCTTTTAAATTGTAATATAATACTTCGTGCCCATTGTTCACGTAATTTGACTTACTAGTTCAAATTAAATATTACGATTTCCGTGCCTTTACGTCTACCAACGATGAAGGCTATTAATAAAATTGAAATCTCTATATATAAATGAAGTGCCTTTGTTTCTTTGTCCTCTTTAGGCTCGAAAACTATTAGACCGATTTCACAGTTTATCCATAACATTACCAGGAGTGTTTAGACGTTACAATTACTACATTTACAATTACTAAAAGCTAAATATTGTTTTTATTGTTAAGGTTGTGTGGTTGAATAAACCTTAGTGAGCATTCATTTTGCAGACTTTAATAGGTATTAATTTTGCAAACATTAGTGGGCATTCATTTTGCAGACTTCAGTGAACTTTCATTTTGCAAACTTTATTTAGTTAGCATTATTTTGTTAGCTTTAGTGAGTATTAATTTTGCAGACTTTAGTGAGCTTTCATTTTGCAAACTTTATTTAGTTAGCATTCATTTTGTTAGCTT
>JAGFPH010000508.1:257578-326921 GCA_018207615.1 Philaenus spumarius
CCTTTGTTGTCCAGATATCCGCCATTTTGTTTTGTTTTCGTACGAAACAAATCCTATTTAAACTTATAAAAAAACCCTTTGTTGTCCAGATATCCGCCATTTTGTTTTGTTTTCGTACGAAACAATTACTATTTAAACTTATAAAACGGTTTTACCGATTGAGTTCAAACGTGGCGTGAAGTTTAAACCAACAACGATCTATTTTAAGAAAAATAAGCGATTATATCCAATAATGCGTTTCAAAATGGCAGCAATTTGAAAATTTCAAACCTAAATTACCCAGTTAAGTTAAAGGTAACAGCATACGTACACATACAATATTGTTCAAAACGTAAAATACCGTAAAACTACCCTAAAAGTACCCTAAAAGTACCTTAAAAGTATTTTAAAAGTACCATAAAAGTACCCTAAAAGTACCATAAATGTACCTTAAAAGTACCCTAAAAGTACCCTAAAAGTACCGTAAAACTACCCTAAAAGTACCTTAAAAGTATTTTAAAAGTACCATAAAAGTACCCTAAAAGTACCATAAAAGCTAGTTTTTCCGCTGGGAGTGAAGCGAAGCGGTCCATAATCCGAGGACGTAAGGTCAAATTTCAAACCGAGGTGCGAGCGTATCGAAACCGCGCGTGAGCCAGGGCTGGAAAGTGAGGTGCAAACCAATTCTATTAACATATATTTCGTACACGTAGGCAGCTATTCAGCGAATTAGTGGACCTATTTCCCAAATATTGCTTAATTAGTTTTAAAGTTATTGTGATTTCTTATTGGCTGTTTTTGTTGTCTAAATGCGGAGAATCGCCATTTTTCGTATTAATAAATTAAGCTCGCTGTTCGTCAAAATACTCTGATATTTTCGTGAAAATTATGATTTGTTAGGACAGAGGCACTTGGAACGTGATAGAGTGGTGGGAATATAGGAGTCAGATCTGGACGCATGCGCAGTAGCGCTAGAGTTTTTGCGTAAATTAGAGGATTTTTCCACATAATAGAGAGATCAGTAAATTAATAGATCCTGATTGATAGACACGCAGCAAAGTCTTCACTCCACTTGCCTCCCTTTCTACCTTACCTAACGAACGTATTCACTTCAGTGTCTTGAAAAACTAAATTTCCCTCAAATCTTAATCTCAAAAGAGCGTTGTCCCCCGCTTACCTAACGAACGTATCCACTTCAGTGTCTTAAAAAACAATTTTCCCTCGAATCTTAATCTCCTAAGAGCGTTGTCCCACGCTTACCTAACGAACATCCACTTTAGTGTATTCAAAAACAAAATTTCCCTCAAATCTTAATCTCAAAAGAGCGTTGTCCCACGCTTACACAACAAACGTATCCACTTCAGTATTTTCAAAAACAAAATTTCCCTCAGAACTTAATCTTCTAAGAGCATTGTCCCCCGTTTATCTAACGAACGTATCCACTTTAGTGTATTCTAAAACAAAATTTCCCTCAAAACTTAATCTCCTAAGAGCGTTGTCCCCCGCTGCTAATTGGGGCCTACAAAGTCGAGTGTTATCCCATCAGTCCGATACTAAATTCACCCTCACTAACCCAAACAAAGGAGTCCGCTCCGCTACCCTTCCTGTCGGCACGTGGTACAAGTTACCCTTGCTATGCAAATGGAAGGGGTTGCATTAAGGAGAATCGCGTGTAACAAAAGTATGTTTGTGGGGGGGGGGAGTGGTCCCTTAATTATTCTGTTTGTGACAAGTGTAAAAGCACCCGCCTGATAGCCTTTACGAATTAAATATATTAAGGGTTTTGTAACAAAAGAAACAGGTACATTGAAAAGCGATTAGGTTTTGGGTATTGTATGGCTGTTGTGTATACCAGGATTGCATAAATAGAGATAAATAGTATCGGAGTAATGATCCAAAGTAATAGAAAACTATTTTCAGTCTTTTCGTTTTATTATTTTGAATTGTAGAAAATAAACATAAGTTTTTAGACTTTAAACTACATTTCAAGCTGAATAAAAAAAATAAAGCAGAACATAGAATTGATATGAACAATTATTGAACTTGATTTGTGAGAAGATAACATGATGAAATGCAACTTAAACAGAAAATGTCCCAACTAATACGTTTATCAATTCAAAAGCGTTTCGACGATAAGTCGCCATCTTCAGTGACGCTGGTGACGTTGTCGTTCAAACGCGTTTGAGTTAATAAACGTTTTGTGTTTAAGTATTATTTTATCATAGAATTGACAGTCTACAACTCAGAGCTATTTTCAATTTGTTTAACTGTCTTTTGAAAAACAGGAAATGTAAAAAGTAAGTTGCCTTTTTGAAGTAGTGAAATAATAGATTCTTTATGTATCAGAACCTTGGTAATCCAAACCTTGATCATCCGAACCTTGGTAATCCAAACCTTGATCATCCGAACCTTGGTCGTCCGAACCTTCGTAATCGAAACCTTGATCATCCGAACCTTGGTAATCCAAACCTTCATCATCCGATCCTTGGTAATCCGAACCTTGATCATCCGATTCTTGATCATCCGAACCTTAGTAGTCCGAATCTTGATCATCCGAACCTTGTTAATCCGAACCTTGATTATTGCTGTTGATAACAAGCTTGTCGTTTGGGCGAAAGAAAAAATACATTTTTTGCATTTAAAACAAAAATATTTCGATTCGTGTAGCCTAAATGTTCAATAAAGTTAATAGTTATCGATAAATTTGACGTTAAAAGTTTAAAAACGGAAGCCATTTTGAAAATAAATTCCTTGTGTTTGTCATTTTTTAAAACCTCATAAAATAATCGCGTTCAAAGCCTGAAGACAGTATTTTATCCACTTCTCTAGTTTTAGTAAAAATGAAAAATTACCTATCTATACTAATATTATAAAGAGGTAAAGTTTGTTTTTTTGTTTGTTTGTTTGTATGTAGGGGGTAATCTCTGGCACTACTGAACCGATTGAAAAAATAGTTTTACTAATAAAAAGCTACACTACCCCTGAGTAACATAGGCTATAATTCATTCCTATAAAACTTTTTTAAATTTAAATATATGTAAATTTAGTCGGAAAAAATTCTTAGGTTAGGCCTAGAATGATAAACCAACACATGTATTTACATGTATTACCATAGCAACTAATTGAATAAAATAACAGTATAGCTGTTTCTCCAATATTTCCATTAACAGCTGATTTAAAAATTTGAAGCAGTTATTTTTGTATCTCTAGCTTTTAGGTTAGGGTTTTAAAGTGTAGACCTGAGCCTTGCTGGTTCTTTTAACCATTATTATAACTGCTGTTATAAAATAATTTAATTTGAACATTTAATATTATTTACCATCTTAGTTTTGAGGTTATTATTAATCCTACACCTTTATTATAAATAAAACATAACATATGTTTTTAGAAGGTTCCGTTGGGGGTTGGCGTGCGAAGCACGCAGGGGTCTCGCCTAGTTTTATATAAAGTAAGCTTTTTTGGATGTACGTTTATACAGACTTTTTTCATTATTTTGTTACAGAAAACCCGATTCAGTTGCTTATCCCCCCCTCCCCGTTTTCATTAAGTACAAAAATTACAAAAGTCTCAACCGTTTCCTACGATAAATCAACCGTACCAACTGACACACAAAATAATACATTTACTACAGACCAGACAATGCTCGTATAATCATTGATTATGTATTCGGTTACCTTCGAATCTATGTCGTAAAGAAGCCTTATTGAGGTTAGGTTTTGGCCGGGTAAAGCCCTTGAACCGAGGGTCGAGGCAGGGACGCCTTGGGGTAGGCAGGCGCATCTCGACGCACGGTGCGTTCCCCCCTCTCAAGTTCACCCTACTAGCTTTTCCGATAACATTTGCTGTCGGCAAACGATGGTTAAAGGTTAAACAGTTTCCTTTTTAGGCCTGAAGCGAAATTATGTAAAAAAATTAAAGTAAATGTTAAACAGAATATTTTGCTGTGTAAACACAAAACACTGTATTGTTTTCGTACCAGATTGAAATAGTATTTTTTTATAAATACAGCGTTTAAGAAATGATACTATTAAAACATTTTAAATCATAAATAAACACAGTTTTTATGTTTGGATTTAAAATACTTTAAATGCGTTTGTGCGACACTTGTCAGTCTTTCTATCTTCCTTACATGTACTTTTCAACTTATAATAATGTAAATGTAGTCTCTTTTAATTGGAAGCCAAATTGACTACAAACAAAACGATTTTGTGAAGTTAAGAATTTTAAAGATTAAATTTAGTTAATTTCCACACTATTAACAATTTGGGCAAACAAACCTTTAATTTTCCCGTGTTTTACAGTGCTTTCATTAGATGCAGAACGCATTAGATGCTTTCGTTAGATTATATTATAAGGACGCATATTTTTCTCTTCATAATTTTGTCGTTCAAAACCTTAAATCGCTGCCATTTTTAAATGAGCAAAGAAATTTGCTTCGTTAATATTTGCAAATTTGGTTTTTCTAACACTATAGTCTGTATACACCAACTTGGCGTCTGTACCCTTAGCTACCTGCTACAGACCCTTCCCGTCCCCTCTCACTCCCTTTCTCACACCTCTGTTTCAATAATCAGTCACCTACTGGGTTAACCACTGCGCTATTATACTTTTTTTTGTGACTCACAATTTCAAATTTTTGTAAGGATATTTATAAAGTTCGGAAAAAAATAAGAAAAATGATAGATACACTGTATCTGTGTAAAAAAATAAGGCCTGTATGGATACACGAAAAACGGTTTTGAACATTTTTGAAAAACAACCCCCTTTTTGGCAAAAAAAACTCCAAAAAATCAGTTTTAATTTTTTTATAAAAAACGGCTGTAACTATTTTGATAAAATTTGGCTTGTTTGTAGTCTTTAATGTACCCTACCATATGTAAAAAACCGCATCTTTCTAAATATTCTCGTTTAGCTAATAATAATAATAATAATAACTGATTTTTGGGATTTTTTTGGCCATAAAGGGGTTGTTTTTAAAAAAATTTCAAAACATTTCCTAGTGCATCTATACAGCCCTAATTGACGTGTTTGGTGCAAATTTGTGCGAAATCGATCGAATAGTTTTCTCTCTAGATAATACTAATACTAATATTTATTAGTTAATCTCCTACTTTAATAAATCACCTCTCCTACCCAACCTACAGTTATGAAGTCACAGTGAATCTGTTTAATAATGTAAATATGTTTGTGAGAAAGTATGTGCCAGTTCCTGGTACCGTTTATTTTTCTGGAAAAAACACAATTTGTCTGGACTGACTAGCATCTTAATGTTATCTTTAAGTTACGTTTAAGTTAACTAAGTATACATCTCTAAATTAAACCATTAATCATAAAAGTAACATTTCACAAATAAAATACATTTTCAATTGTTCCATTTTTGAAAGGAAAAAATCTTAATGCATAATTTTTATTTTTCTCAAATGTATTTTAAAGTCAAAGTTATAAAAGGAATCATTGCGCGTTTGTACACTGAAATAGCTATTATATCTGTATATAAAAAACTGTATTTCTACTAACAACCCTAATCCTTATTTCCATCAAAATTTACTTTTTTTGTCACTAAACCAAGTTTTATTCTCAATTATAATTTCATATGGTAATAAATTGTTTATTGTATTGCAATTGTGATGGTTAATAATATACCTATTTTGGCAGTGGTATATACAGTGTTTCACCAAAAAATTAATATCCATAAAAGTTGCAAATATGTGCAAGATTTGATTGTTATTCCAGAAAGCCTTTACATTAACATTAGAATTACAGCTTGATCTCATTTGGAACACTAACATAATGCTTCATAACTATACAAAATTAACAATATTTTTGTTACATATTTTACAAAACTAATCAAAATTTATAAACCATTATATTTAAACTTTACGTATGTATTTTGTTTAGAATTACTTGATGTTGATGTTGCCATGCTGGATCAATCAAAATAGTACTAAATAAGGGAGAAAAATAATCTATAACACGGCATTATAGAACACGACCTTCTAGCTAACCGACTGATTTGGACTTGTACTGATGCGTTATCCATGGAAATAATGTGTTTATTGGCCGGTCAATAGTTGTTTATTGTTCTTTGGAATGTTTACTATCTTAATGTAATAATGAGTGAATTACCGTTTCACTTTCTTCATTTTTTTAATATATGCCACGTTTTGTGGTCGAATACCCCACTGTGCGCCGCCTTAAAAATGTCTAGCACTGAAGAGTTTTATAGTCAGCTCTTTGAGGGTTTTCTAGCGACTAATTTAATATATCATTTACTAACAGTATCTGTAACTTCTATGCAAAATACCAACTCATTTAACGTTAAAAAGGTATGCTTTTCTTTTTGTAGAAACGCAACCTGGCTGCCAGAAAGACTAATCATTGCATTTCATATATTTATGTACATTTTCCTATTTTGATTCGGTAAATAACATCCCAGTTTTTAGAACTTGCTGTTGAAACACCTGTAGGCCTATATTTTAAGTACTCGTCAAATCAATAACAAATCGTGAAAACACAAAATAGCGGCTAGAAAGACTTATGTTTTGTGGCACATATTTATTTACATTTTCCTATTTTTTACGGAAAATAACCTCCCATTTTTTTAGAATTTGCTGTTGAAACACGCTGTATATTTTAAGCAATCGTCAAATAAAAAACAAATCGTCAAATAAGAACAGATAAGACAATATTTATTTATTTATTTTCCATAAATAAAATTGTACACAAAATTTACAAATTATCGTCTATGGATAAGTGCCCACATATACACGAGGCCTGTGCTTGGGCACGAGTCGTGCGCATCATAATTTTACAATAATAATTATGGAAAAAGAAGAAAAAGGGAAGAAAACACAATTTTAAAATGTACAAGAAATTATAAATAGGTCAACACCAGAACAACAACGTCGCTCCTGTGCCCACACCAAAAATACCCTTACAAAGAATCATAAGTAGAACGCGAGATACAAAATTAAAAGATAAAAAGAGCGACATAACATTATAAACATAACTTTATACATACTCCGAAAAAATGACGGACTTACAATAATCCCACCCTACCTTTAACCATACAGAAACTTGCTTTTTGTCGGCCTTAATTTCATAATTTTGAAAAAGTCTCAGGTTGTTTGGAATATTACTTAATATGAGTTACTCGTTTATAGAGATCTATAAAGCCTATCTGTTCTTATACTTGAGAATGACGAGTAAAATGAGAATGACTCGAAATAGAAAAAATGAAATTGTAATTTTTATGCAAAAAAGTTAAAACAGTTTTTACAAAAAGTTGTCTGATATTAAAAACGTTTAAACAGTCATACGGATGTCTTTTTGGTTTACGCAGCGCTATCTTCATAACAGATCTCTGGATGGCACCTAAGGGAGCCAGTGTGGATTTGCAGGCGCATCCCCAAACTATTATCCCCCCCAAAAGCAAAGATTGGCATTAAGCAAAGTACAACTGTCTTAATCCCAAAAGTATAATATTTCATTTAAATTCCTAAAATCATAGATTAACTTTCTAATTTTACGACTCAAATGGTTTTTGAATTTCACGCGATTCTTGTAACTATAACGCATCTGAAATCAAACTAATTTCCAATTAAAACCTACTAGTAATTAACGTGCGAGCGTAGCGAATAGAGTTCCTGGAAAATACAAATTGTAAATTAACATAGCGTGCGGAACGCGGAGTGAATTGAAAAAACTGTGCCATTGTTGTGCAGCGCTTGTGCGGTCAACTTAGAACATTGACTCCTGCTAGTTGCAACATCCGCCGCTACGTACGCCGGCCGGTGGCGCTATCTGGTAGACAGTCTTGGAACTACGTGAACCTCCCACGTATTGATCGGTTTGGAATATTGTCCTTGACTCCGTTCGAACCTTGGTCGAGTTGGCCCGGCTACCGAGTTTTTGATAAATGACTGTGGACGATATCAAGGTTGAAACTTTACTTTTTATGCGTCTATCCGTGAGAAACGACTGTGAAATGGCGACGCGAATGTTGTAAATTAGTTTCAAATCTTTTCTCTAACCATTTTTTCTCAACGTATGTTTCAATAGCATGAAATGTGCATCAACCCTGCGGTATACATTTCCTTTTTATTAGTATTTGAACGATATTATTTGTGATATTACAAGTTGTGAACGACATTATGAGTTGTGTAAATTTATTTTTTACAAAATTAAATAGTTAAAGTTTAAGCAAATAATCAAAACTGATTTTTTTTTTTAATAATTTTAAATTGATCGCCTTTATTTTTATTTAGTCACCTGTTATAACCTATATTGATAAAACTTTGATTAATATGGGTTATTATTTGTAACTGAATGCATTAAAAAAAAAAATGGATCAATAAAACCTTTTTATATATTAGAAATATGTATATACACCAATCTCAACTTATAACTTTTTTTTATCGTAAAACAAATGTAGGTTCACTTGAAAAAAATCAATTCGTTATTTTTATATACAGTAAGTATATTCCAGCTGGTTTGCTTATTGAATAAAAGCGCCGTGTGTAGGTGATGTAGGCAATCTGGCTACAGACCAGTGTTGCGTATGTATCTACAAATGTCGAAGGGGCTGTCCATGAACTATGCTATTTGTGAAAGTATGTCCACCAGAGTTCTGGCTGGCAATATCCTTGCCTTTCTGCGTTACGTTATTCATTCTGTAATGTTTTTTTAAAGTATAAAACCCTCTATTAAAGAAACTTCAGGTTAAATTTATCTTAAGATACAGCTTTTGCTAAGTTGCACGAGTAAATGCTGTTAATTTTCAGTATGGTTTTCGTTTTTAGCATTTAGTGGAGACCCCCCCCTATATTTTTCTAAAAATAATTGCATGTATACCTCAAGATAGACAAAATTGTGCTTAAAGATTACATATATATAAACCTATTTCTCGGGTTTGTTAAAATTACCTTGTGCTTTGATAAATTCCAAAAATAAATATAAATTACTCTCCCGCTATCAACGATTAGTTGAATATTTCGTCGGTATATATAAATACTGTACAGTTATGTGTTTTACGGTTTCGCTTTAAAATGAGAAAGAAAATGAATATGAAAGCATATTTATAATACAGGTAGGAGGGAAATATTTTTAAAAAATTGGTAAACGGTTGACCCTAAAGGCCATCCATGTAACTTCCCGCTAAGTTTAATTACAACAAACACTATTTTTGGAAATTTTGAACTGCCATAACTTTTTAATGAATCAACCGATTTTTATGCGATTTGCGGCAATCGATGCAGTTTTTTAAGTCCATTGAAAGAATCAACAACAAAAATTTTTCAGATGAAAAGTTTTGGAGAAATCGAGGAAAAACACTTTTTTTATTTTCTTTCGTTCACGATATCTCACGAATGAATCAACCGATTTTTATGCGATTTGAGGCAATCGATGCAGTTTTTCGATTCCATTGAAAGAATCGACAACAAAAATTTTTCCGATGAAAAATTTCGGAGAAATTGAGAAAAAACACTTTTTTTGATTTTCTTTCGTTCACGATATCTCACGAACGAATTAACCGATTTTGACCGGACTGGTAGCGATCGACGTCGCTTTTCAAGGTTAAAAGCTGATTAGATTTTGGAATTGATCGGTAAAGCCGTTTAAAAGTTATTCCAAAAAACCTGATTTGAAAATTTTTATTTCTTAGTTTTTTCGAAATTTCTCAGAACCTACCGGTCCGAATTAGTTGAAATTTTCAGGAAATCTAAGTTTGATGGAACTCTTTAGAACGCCGTTTGGTAGGATCCAATCGGTTAAGCCGTTCAAAAGTTATAAGCGGGTCACATACATACACACACACATACATACAGACAGGGTGACACCCTCTCGGGAGTGGTCAGGGAAGATTCCTAGGACCTCAAAACGTCGAGATCTGATGAATACTCGATTTTTGAAAAACGGGGTGAAACCAATAACTTCCCAATTTTCTTAGCGGGAAGTTAAAAATACATTTCCAGATTCATAGTTAATTATGAAAATAATCTAAGAAGAAATATTTTAAAATAAATTTAGTCTTATTTAGGCCTATAGACAAACTAGTCTATAAACCCCGGTGAAAAATCACAGTCTGATTAATTAGATAGACATGAGAAATACATCCTTTAAAAAATAAGCTATTTAAAAACAACATTAAAGTCTACTTATCTTGGCCTACCTAACTATGCTGACGGGGATTTTTAACTTGGTAAATGTGTACAATAATAAGGATTATAAAACTGTGGGCCTATTTTTTTAAATATTTTTATTTACATACGTTATTATATATTTAAAGAAAGATAAAAATAAATTGCTTTTTATTTCATATTGATAGATCAAATGATTTAGAAGCTATTAATATTATAGTGAAGAAAGTAATAATCGAATATGTTTATATGTTATACAAAGATGTACGAATGTTGCCGAAGCTAAACGAATATCTCTTCTTTAAATTTGTATAAACAAGTATATTGATGATAAAAGGTTGTATTTATATACAGTTTATAACTTTAAAGCAAATATTATAACGCATATTGTAGCAGACATTAGTTCTATAACTCATATTTAAAAAAAATCAACTTCACAAGAAATTATAACGATTGAAGTTGTAGACATAACCCCAAACTATAATTTACACTGGGTTTGTTTTTCAAATTTTTGAGTTACCGCCATTTTGATTTTTTCAAAATTGATTTCGAGTGGATCAATCAAATATCGTTGAGGGGCATATCGTTTGAAAGCTTATTTAATTCTAAATCCAAAGAGAATAGCAATAAATATTAAAAAAATAATAGTACAGCAAAATGGGGCAAAACACGATTTCATTGTTTTTTGGCCGCCATTTTTAATCGGTTAAAGATATGGATGTGCAAATTTCACCGTTGGTTTTCTCTTGAAAATACACATCGAAATGATGTATCGCATGACCACCTTCCTATTTAAAAAAAAAATCAAAGTTACATTCAAAATGGCGGATCCAAGATGGCGGAGAATTTTTTTGAAATCTTAATAAAATAGTATTTTTACATAGAGTACCTCAATCACATCTACCTTTAAATTTTCCTTACTTACGTAATATTAAACCGTTTCTAGACGTTACGAACACCTGGTATATAGAGATTATAAAAAAAGAGGCTCATTTTTTGCCTTTCAGATGTGCGGGACATCAATCGGTTTAAAAGTGTGCGCAGATTCAATTCATATGTCCGATCCCACATAAATGTAATTGAAATTTATTCGTTTCCAGTAAACGCATCATACCGTGCGCAATAAACCTAAATACGTATTGCGCAAGCGTCTCTTTGACGACCGCCAAGACGGGATTATACTACCGGCTTTGTGAATCTAAAATTATTCTGCTCTGAAGTTAAATTTGATTAGTCTGCCGTCGGTGAAACGAGTCGAAGTGATTTTGTCTTGTTGGTTTCAAAACAGTGTATTCGGTAAAAAAATCCGTAAAGGGAAAGTTGACCGGCTAAATTATGAAACCGCAGAATAGAACGGGTAATTGCTTTCCTGTTTTTTGAAATACAAAAAATAGTGTCAGAGGTATTTCTTTGGGCAAAGACACTAATTTCTACTTGTATTGTATAACGCAGAGTTACTAATGAATTTTTATATGCAAATACCTTCGTACTAATTTACATCAACAATCGTAGTATTTTATGTCAGTTTTCATGTCTTTAAAAGTCTAGGGAGAGGAAAGAAGGCGGTTGCATGCGAGCACTTTTATATTTTATTTGTTCTATTTTTCTTAACATTTTAAAGTTCTTAGTTCAGTTTTGGTTTATTTGCTATCATACTTTTGTAATTCCCTTACAGAGTTACGTACTGGATCACTTGTCTGTCAGAGTGTTACACTCCCTTCTTTCAAAACGGATATGTGTCAATGAAATTTGACATTCTTACCCTTAGCATGATAATCAGAACAAAAAGCATATGTTCTACGAATTTCGGTAGTCCAAAGATTAGTGCCACAAAAATGTACGTTTTAGAATTCTCTCGGTCTTCATTTAAGGGTCAGCTCCAGTAAACGAGAAAGCAACCGGAAACCCAACCGCTTCTCCCTGTATCCCTATCTAAACAGTGCAATTTCTTGCAGCTGAACGCTTTGACATTGCCTCATTTCAAACCATTTTATAAGTCTATCTTTTGTAATTGAGTGTTGAAAAAAAAACTGAATATTCTTTATACAATTTCGGATCCGGCTTGCAAAATATTTTTCATTATTAATTTTGTATTGTGTTAGGAAAAAAATTTAAACTTTGTACTTACAAAATGTCAATTACATAACAAATCAAAAGCATTTAAAAAAATGTAAATTGCAAAACGGATGCGTACTGTGGCTGTGCTTAAAATGAGACCTTGCAAACAGTTTTAATATAAAAAATAAACGAAATAAAACTGATCGCATGCCTGATCCGAAATTTTATAAAGAATATTCAGTTTTTTTTTCAACACTCAATTACAAAAGATAGACTTATAAAATGGTTTGAAACGAGGCAATGTCAAAGCATTCAGCTGCAAGAAATTGCACTGTTTAGATAGGGATACAGTGAGAAGCGGTTGCGTTTCCGGTTGCTTTCTCGTTTACTGGAGCAGACCCTTAAACTCAATAGCTGTATGTCTTTAGTCACGTCGCGCTATCTCTGAAATGGACCATGCATTTCCTAAAATTTTGTAAGTTGTGTTAAATTAGTGTACTTCCCTAAAATGTACATAAAATGTTTTCTCATTTTACTTTCTGACTATACTATAGTATAACGAAAGTATAGTGATTGCAAAAAAATCGATGTTGAGATTTTTGTGGAAATATCCGTTTTGGGATCCCCTGAGTCCAAAAAAGTGTTTTTTTTTTACAAAATGTCTGTCTGTATGTCTGTATTTACACAAAGCTAGATAGAAAACTGTTCGACAGATTTTGAACAAATTTGCACCAGACATGTCAGTTAGGTCTGAATAGATGCACGAAAAAAATGTTCAGTTATTATTTTTTTATATAAAAACGGCTCTAACTATTTTGAAAATTTGGCTTGTTTGTAGCCTTTAATGTACCCTACCGTATGCAAAAAACCGCATCTTTCTAAAAATTCTCGTTTACCTAATAATAATAATAACTGATTTTTTGGGGGTTTTTTGGCCTTAAAGGGGGCTGTTTTTCAAAAAATTTCAAAACCTTTTTTCGTGCATCTATACAGGCCTAATTGACGTGTTTGGTGCAAAATTTTTCGAAATCGATCGAATAGTTTTCTCTCTAGATAATAATAATAATATTAATCTCCTACTTTAATAAATCACCTCTCCTACCCCACCTACAATTATGAAGTCACAGTGAATCTGTTTAATAATTTAAACATGTTTGTGAGAAAGTATGTGCCAGTTCCTGGTACCGTTTATTTTTTAAAAATCTAAATTGCCCAACTTGGTTGCTAAAACAAAGAATGTAAATGCATTAATGAAACGTGTGTTGGTTCAGTATAGGCTCTGTCCTAAAATTATGTTATTAAACTTTTTACAAATTAGAAGTTTAATTTAAATATTTAACCTAAAATTGCGGTTTTTTTAATTATTATTTTACTACAAACAATCATGTTTTAATTATTTATTTTTAAAATTTCAATTTTAAATTGGACAAGATGAAAATAATAATCAAATTTCTTATCGAACCAACATAACAAACGATTTATATTCATGACAGTTTTCACTTATATAGGCCGTCCCACGAGTGCTTTCTTTCTTTGTTTTGAAAAAGTTGATCGATTAAAAGAATTAAAGTTACGTCACTAATTTTACTAAACTTTTCAATCCGTACACGTTCATACCAAATTAGACAACAACAAGAAAGCAAATAAGAACATTAAAAACCCTGACCTATCACGGAGCTAGGTGTACGAGATAGCGTACACCACGATCTGATTAGGTAACGCGATTCCGATTAGATCGGATTTGAAATCTATACCGAACCGATTCCGGAAATAAACAAGAAGAGGTTTAAGTAAATAGTTTCACTTTCTCAGTGCAGGAGCGAAGGAGCGAGCGAGATAGTGAAAGTAGAGAGTGGAGGTCGCCGACCGACAAGTAGGCTAAAAGACGGCAAGTCCCCCCCCCCACTCCTCGACCGTACACTTTCATTTTCTGTCACCAATATTAGGACACGATTACAAAATGCACGCAAAACACTACTATTAATATAATTGCAACGCGCGGACTCGTATTTTTGGAGGATTAAAGCTAATAACACGCTCTAGAAAATGCCATCAGATTGCGAATCGGTTAGAAGTACATATACAGAAGTTGACCAATAGGGGGACTTTTACTTTCACCGGCTGACCCAGTAATGGCCGTGCATAAACATATGTTTCCACATTTTTGTAACTAGTAGAAACTTGAGTTTAATTTCTCCGCGTTGGTCAATGACTCCGGTCGCGGTTGCGAAAAGAAAATGAATTGCTCGATTGCGGATTGTTTTGATTTATATTTCTTAAATTTAATTTATTCATAGAAAATCAATATACAATACATGATAAATGTAAGCGTAGTTTGTCCGTATGTCTCTGCCACCCACTACTGCATTTCCGAACCGAAACATTCTTCGTGGTTTGTGTTTAGAGGGCTACCATACCATATAACACCATAGGGAGTTATAGAGGGCAAACCCGCTTACATCAATAAAATATAATATAATAAGAGTCAGAAGAGGTAGGGCAAAGTCAAGGAAATGAAGATTAATCGGGAAACTTGTACAAAAAGTCGGGGTAAGTCAGATAACTTGTAATAAAGCCGGGTAAAGTCAGGGAACTTGTAATAAGGTCGGGGAAAGTAAGAAAACTTGTAAAAAAGTCAGGGAAAGGCAGGGAACTTGTAATAAAGTCGGGGAATGTCAGGGAACTGGTAATAAAGTCAGGGAAAGGCAGGGAACTTGTAAAAAAGTCAGGGAACTTGTAAAAAAGTCGGGGAAAGTAAGGGAACTTGTAATAATGTCGGGAAAGTCAGGGAACTTAAACAAAAATCGGGGAAAGTCAGGAAACTTGTAATAAATTCGGGGAAAGGCTGGGAACTTGTAAAAAAGTCGGGGAAAGTCAGGGAACATGTAATAAAGTCGGGAAAAGTCAGGGAACTTGTAATAAAATCGGGGAAAGTCAGGGAACATGTAATAAGGTCGGGGAAAGTCAGGGAACATGTAATAAAGTCGGGGAAAGTCAGAAAAGATGTAATAAAGGCTGGGAAATTCAGAGAACGTGTAAAAAAGTCGGGGAAAGTCAGGGAACTTCTAAAAATGTCGGGGAAAGTCAGGGAACTTGTAAATAAGTTGGGGAACATCAGGGAAATTTATTTGATATCATTGCGCCCCTGATGATGCCTGAGTTCCATGCTGGAAACTCTTTCTCCAGCTTGCTATAACATCAGTAGTTGATGCAGTTTTTTTATGATCACATCTCCAGCAGTATGCTAAAGTCTAAAAAGAATTAAAAAAGAAGCATACTTCTTTAAAAAAAAAAACTACGAAGTATTTTGTACTAAAAATTTCCACCCAAGTTCCTTTTTAAGGAATATTTTAAGTTACTAAAAGTGGTGATTCTAAAATTTGAGATTTTTAATTCAAATTTTAGTATTAGTTTTGATATTCTTAAAGGTCTGGTCCAGTAAAAAATAAAGCAACCTGAGACACCAGCGCTTCACCCTTTAGCCGTATCTAAACAGCGCTATTCCTTGCAGCTGAGCGTTTTGACATTGCCTAATTCAAAACCATTTTATAAATCCATCTTTTGTAATTGAGAGTGCTGAACAAAAAACTGAATATTCTTTATAAAATTGCGGATCCGGCTTGCGATTCACTTTTAATTATACATTTTTATTTTTTAAGGAAAAAGTTCAAATTTGGTACAAAAAAAGTCAATTACTTGATAAATGAACGGGATTTAAAAACAATGTGAAACGCAAAACGGATGCGTATTGTGACTGTGTTTGTAAGACCTTGCAAACAATTTTATGATAAAAAATAAACGTTTTAAATTTAACATTGCTTTTACGGAATAAAAATCCAAGATGACCGCCATTACAGTAGACCCTAAAATAATTACAAATGATAGTATCTAAATTACTTTTTCGGGTACCAAATTTTGGCCCCAAAAATTCTTAGCAAAATAGTATTGGTTTTGATTTTTCGATTGTATCCTGTTTTGCTTGCTTTATACCTGTATAAAATGTAATTGTGACACTCTTGTCCAAAAGAAGAAACAAATTCCAAATGGTTTCGGAACCCTACAAATATCTGCAGTAACTATGTTTTTAAATTCTAACAATATACACTCTGGTTTCATTAGCAAACATCCGAACCAACTTTGTTTACCACCCACCTTCGATAATACTGTAACCATTGAACAGACAGTTCATTACTCTAGTTAAATATAGTACTGTCACAAATAGATTGCCCAGCCCCTCCCCTCCCTCATTCCACCATTAATTACATTATACGGCAATTGTTCACGGAAAAATTAATCCATTCGTGACCGGTTCTGGACGCATTATTTGCTCGGTTTTAATTTGTTATTATTTAAAACAATCATTAGCGATTAAATAACTTTTCGCGACAACGTAATAGTTTACATTGCGTTGATAGTTTTGCGATTGCAGTCCCTGAGGATGGAGTGTCGAAACGCGTTTGAAAATTGAGTATTTCGACATTCGTATCGTTAAAAATACAGAATGAAAATTGGATTAATATTGCTACGTGAAAGGTTAAAGGTAAGAGTTTAGCGGTGTAGATGACGCACGTAACTGAATCGACGGTTAACAGGTTTGCCAACTCACTCTCTGACGTCACGAACGGATTCCGCGATTAAAGCAAAAAAATCCAACAAACGGAAGCGCGTTTTTTTTGACAGGAAGTAACTATGTTTTGGAAACATTTTTAGGGTTTTATTTAATTAATAAATGTATGATATTATATTGCCAATTTTGTTTTTTACACGACCTTTTGGATCTCTTGGTTATTCCAAAAATACCATTCAAGTGGGGGATTTTACCGCGGGGGGGCATCTTCTGATCTGAGGCCGACGGCCGAATTTGTACGTTGCGAACATGGGTGAACATGGATCTGAACCGGGTACTTTTACGTCGAGTGTTTATGGTATTTTATAGCTATAAGGTCGAGTAAAAAAACAAAATGTGCCTAATAATATCCTACATTTATTACCCTAAACCCTAAAAAAACAATAAAAGTTTCGTTCTAGGACGAAAAATCTCAAAAAGTAGTTACTTCCGATCTAAAAACTTATTTCCGGTGGTTGGATTTGTTTGGCTAACGAACTCCGACTTAAACGACCAACGTGTGCATCAAATTTGGACCAAATCGGACTTAACATTTTTAATGTCACCACAAAACATGTTCTGGGGCCTATGGTCGGTGCTCATTGACTACTGCCGACCTTACGTCTTACCATATGGGTCACTGCAATTATTATTTTTCCTGTGAAAATTCGCTAGTAAAAATATTTCGTTTAATTAACCCCCCCCCCTCCCCCCAGAACAAATAACTGTCAGATGATTACCTTCTAAATACAGGTCGACTCAAAACGGACGTAATTTTCAATATTTACATATTAAAGTATTGGACGTTGGTGTACGAATAAAAAGTAGTGTAAACAATGCGCATACAAAATTTAATAATGAACTTACTAGTTTTAAAAGTTAGCATCCATTTGAAATAATATAAGGAAAATGGCCGATGGACGGGAAATGTGCATATTGACATTTGTTTCTTACTTGTAGGCCTCCTAACACCTCCCGAAGTTTACTTGCGACTCACCCTATTTAGATAAATTAAAACCTGGACACAAAATCTCACAATAAATGCGTTTACTAACCTCAAACGCGTTTCAACGACAATTTCGCCATCCTCAGTGATGCACGGGCTACAGTAACCAAACTATAACTATATACAATATAACAGTGTCGTTGAAACGCGTTTTATTTGATCTAAGTTAATTTTTCACAAGTCAAGCTCATTAGTTATTTACACCCTATATACATGGTGATTCTGTAATGCGCTGAAATAATTGAGGGGTGGTTATATGGGTTAAAAAAAGAAAAACTTGAGTACATATCTCCGGCATTGCTTCTTTTAACTGTTCTCCTCCATGTTTTTTTTTACTAATTAGTTGTTATCTCTAGGACGGCTTAACCGATTGAGTTGAAATTTCACTCGTTACTCAACAATTTAAAGACCTAGTTTGGAAAAAAATAATCGACTTGTTCCCGTAATCCGTTTCAAAATGACTGCCTTGTAAACATATTAAATGAGACTAATTTAAAAACAGTACATTTCTATAAAAAAACATCAAGAGTCAATTTTTATAAGCAGTTTAATCTATATATATAAAAGCCAAATACACTGACTAACTGATCACGATTTCTCAAAAACAACTAAACGGATTGGAACGAAATTTGGTAGGTAGCTTCCTCTAGAGCCATAGGTGCTCACTAAGAAAGGTTTTAAAAAAAATCTAAATTTTAGGGAGGGTTTGGGGGGATTAAAGTTACTAAATTACGATTTCTCTAAAACTACTGAACGGAATGGAATGCAATTTGGTATGTAGCTTCCTCTAGGGCCTTAGGTGCTGATAAGAAAGGGTTTAAAAAATTCGAAATCTTGGCGGGGGTTTGGGGTTCAAAGTTACTAAATCACGAATTCTCCAAAACCACTGAACGGATTGGAACCAAATTTAGTATGTAGCATCCACTAGAGTCATAGGTGCTCTCTAAGAAAGGTTATCAACAAATTTGAAATTTTAGGGGGGTTTGGGGAATCAAAGTTACTAAACCGTAGGTGCTGATAAAAAAGGGTTTAAAAAAATTCGAAATTTTAGGGGAAGTTGGAGTGGGTCAAAGTTACTAAAAAAAACCACCGAACGGATTGGAATGAAATTTGGTATGTAGCTTCCTCTAGGACCATAGGTACTAGGTAAGAAAGAGTTTAAAAAAATTCGAAATTTTAGGGAAGGTTTGGGAGAGGGGAGTCAAAGTTACTAAAAATCCCCATAAGAAATACATAGTGTAATATATTTATTGATATAATATATTTGTTGTTAATATACATTTAACTTTGATTTGTCTATCCGTGCAAAGCCGGATCGGGCCAGCTATTATTCTATAAAATGGTATAACTCAAATCTATCGAACAAAGGGTGTCAGTAAAACAGGGTCCACATTAATCGATTGGTCTTGCAAATTAATTATTGCCTACGCTTTGTTTGTATGTATCGAGCCCGTCAAATTAATGGACTAGAATACAGGGTGGTTCGCGTAATGTTTCGAGCACTTTCTGAGCTGATTCCACCGGCAAAGATAATGAAAAAGTTTCATATAAATATGTGTCCGGAAATTATTCGTGTACTGAAACATGTAGGGCGTCGATTAAGGTGTAAAATCATATTTATTTTATGTAAAATGAGCAGATAAATTGAATAAAATACGTCCCAGATCTGCAACTGCAGTTATTTAGATATCTGACTCAAAACGCTAAATCCTGTCTGCAAAACCCCGTTTCTTTAGGTTTTCAGTACCGGTACATTGACTTTGTGAAATGGGCACCAACTCGTAAACTTACTAACGCGCAGCTGATGTGAGTCGAGCGAATTTCCAAAATTAAATTTATTTGTTTTAGAGCTACAACTATTTGGGAAATTGGTCTACTCATGGAGGCAGCTATTCAGCTGTCCAGTACGAAATATATTACTGAGGTTTCCACGTCAGCCTCAAGCCTCGTTTAACGCGCAGCTTCGTTCCGCTCGCAGCTGAAAAACTCGCTTCGCGAGTTGGCATTCCGCCCCTTGGCCACGGATTAGAAGCTGCCCCCACGTGGATTTGAATCTGTTATTTTTATGGAAATTTTGGATAATCTGGTGCAGAATAATCTCCTATGTTTAATTTTTTTAGATAAAATCCCCAAAAAAGTTTCATTATATCTCAAAATCTAAAAAAAACTAAACAATTACTTCCGGTCAAAAATGTGCTTCCAGTTTTTCGATTTTTTGGCTAAAGAACTCGTCCGAGCCTATAAAACCAACGTGTATACCAAATTTAAACCACATCGGAATAAAATGCGGCAGTTAGCGTGCGAACACATACATTTATATATAAACCATTTTTAATGACACCCCAAAACTTGTTCGTGGGACCATGATCGGTGCTCATTGACTACTATCCCTTAGTATATAAATATTGTGTCCGTTAAAAATCTTCTAATCACATTACCACTTTTTTTATAAGTGCTACACTATAATGCTTAGTATATGGAAGTAAATGGGTACTTCGAAATCTGCCTGAAAGGGTATTTTTTAATATTATTTTAAACATTCTCGGGTTTTTTTAAAATCTTGGTTGTTGCATACAATTGCCGTGAAATTTCGTTACAACTGGAATAACGATAACTGAATCAAATTGAAGCACTTAAAAATAATTGTTAAAATGAAAATATTTTGACTTTAGTAATTTTTTTTAAAGCCAGCTGTTTTTTTAGTTTGACTACGACCGCTAAAATACTGTGAATATCTGTTTTTTTTGTTATACTTGTAAAAACTTACATAATGTCAAATTTAAACCCAGAACTCAATATGGTGTTTAGCTAGCTGATTAAGTAAACAATACTGATAATTGTATGCAATTTTTCTTTTTTTTACTAAATAAATATTGGTAGCTTGTAATTATTTTATTTGTTAACCAAAATTTTGAACAAAAACACATTTTTAAAGGTTTTTTTAATCAATGAAAATACTCGTTCGAAGTTCCAAAACAAACTACCAACAAAATCGTCTCCTCCGCCTAAAACAATTACAAAACAAACTATTTCCAACCGTCTCAACCTATTTCGCTAAACATATTTACAAATATTAGAAATCGCATTCCGACCGTTGCATGTGGAAACGCCGTATAGTTTCTCATGGTACATGTAGACTATTTTTAAAAGTGTACAGTTGGAACGGTTGGACTGTAGCAGCGTCACTATTTTAAGGCCATGTCGCTGTCCTAGTCTCCGAACGTTCACCCGCTAGAAGGGCCGAGGCCATACGAACGGCTCCGACAGCCCACGAACCGATACGATCACAATATTCCTAATTTCGTTCTTTGTTTGCGAACTAAAAGCGTTTATCTTTGTCTTGCGTCATGATTTTACACCAGTTTTATTCTTCCTCTTTGTTTAATCAGACGGATTAGAGAACAGTTAATGTTTATTCGAGATAATAAATTAATATTGATCGTAATTTTCGAAAGAAACTGGTCTAAATACATTAAAAATAGATTATAGCTTTCAATAGAACTAATTTAATGGTAGAATGTAGGCTGTGTAGGGCTGAAGGTGGCCATGTTAATGAAATAGTAATAAAAAGCCCAACATTCGACCATTAAATTTGAGTTTTCTCCGTTATTTATTGTCAATTATTAAAAACAATATATCGTTGGAGTTTGTCTTAAAACAGCCTAAAAATTCCAGGTATGCTTAAGACCACACAGGAGAAGTGCAAACTTCTATGGCGATATTCTGATTTACACTTCAAAAGTATAGAAAATATTGACTAAAAATACAATTTATGGAATGAGGAAGCAAAATGTCCATTTCATAGGTATTACCGAGTAAATTACTTTAACACAATTTACGAAATGAGGAAGCACATTGTCCATTTCATTGGTATTACCGAGTAAACTATTTTAACACAACTTACGAAATGAGGAAGCACAATGTCCATTTCATATGTATTACCGAGTAAACTATTTTAACACAACTTACGAAATGAGGAAGCACAATGTCCATTTCATTGGTATCACCGAGTAAACTATTTTAACACAATTTACGAAATGAAGAAGCACAATGTCCATTTCATTGGTATTACCGATTAAACTACTTTAACACAATTTACGAAATGAGGAAGCAGAATGTCCATCTCAGAGGTAATACGAAGTAAACTATTTTAACACTACTTACAAAATGAGAAAGCAGAATGTTCATCTCAGAGGTAATACGAAGTAAACTATTTTAACACAACTTAAGAAATGAGGAAGCACAATATCCATTTCAGTGATATTACCAAGTAAACTATACACTCTGCTATATACATTACACATTGAAAATGTTCAACTGCCGCCATTTTGAAACGGATTGTTGCAGGAAAACAAATTTTGTAAGTAAATTGTAACCGATTTAGATAAATATTCATACCTAGTTTCGTGATTATATCTTAAACCGTTTCTGAGATATTAAGGTATTTGTAAAAATCACATACACACAGACAGAAAACAGATCAAGGTAGGACTCACGTTATATTCTATTGTATTATTTGCCTGTATTTAGCTGACAAATAACCCCGCAAAGTTTCGGACAGTCGAAGCTGAGTATCCTTATAACAATTCAACATAGCCTTAAACGGTGACCATAATTGATACCTATTTCTCGAGATCTACCGGGTCTATTTTCGTACGGTTTGTTTTAATGAATGAAAATGTCATTATTATCAACATATTATAAAGTTTTATTTCATCGCTATATTTGCAAGGGCATTTTTCTTGTTTTTGTGTTACAACACTATTGACACCTATTTCTGAAGATCTACCGGGTCGATTTTCGTGCGGTTTGATTTAAATGAAAGAAAATGTTGTCATTATTCTAAAAAAATATGAAGTGTAATTTTTATTTCATAGATATAACTACAAGAGTACTTTTTTTCTTTTTCTTCCTTTCTTTTGGTTTTAGGTTACTACCCTATTGAGTATTTCTGGAGACTTTTTGTCCTAAGACCCATCTGAAACAGTTGACTTAGGGAGACGGTTTTATCTACTTTATAAATATTTTACTTATTTTATTATTTGTTGAGAGGGTTATGTTTGTTTTTCTCATTTTGTTGTTATGTTTTACTAATAATGGATTTCTTTTATTTGTGTTATATTTTGTACTTAAAGTTTACAGTTATACATTATTAGTTTGTTTTATTAACTAATTTTAAGGTTTTAAATATTATGTGGTACTAGCTGACTCGTACGGCGTTGCCCGTGGTGGTTGGTATTTTCAGTCTTTTTAACATAATTGTATTCGTTTTAAGTGTTCAGTCAGTGAGTGGTATTTGGCTTTTATATATATAGATCTTAAATAATAAAATCACTATTGGCATAATAATAAAAGATCTGAAATTATGATTTTAGTAACTTTGATCCCCCCAAACCCCTCCTGAAATTTCGAAATTTTTCATACCCTTTCTTAGTGAGCACTTATGGCCCTAGAGGAAGCTACAAACCAAATTTCATTTCAATCCGTTCGGTAGTTTTTGAGAAATCGTGATGAGTGGGTGAGTGGTATTTCGCTTATATATATATATATAGATTAAGGCTCGGCTCCCTACATTCAAAACGGCGAAGTTGGGTACCAATTTCAATGTTAAATAACCAAAACATACCTTCACTATTAAGCATAGGCCTATTTTTGTGTTGTTTTTGTCAAAAAACGAAAGCTGTATTTTTATTCTTAAAGTAAAATAGATTGTGGGTGTTGATTGCTAAGGTTTTTTGCAATATCTCTTTTTGCTACTGAGTAAAAAATTAATAAAGTTTACTATTTTTTACTATATATATCATACGTTTATGTACACAATAAAACGGCTTTTGAAAATGTATTTAGCAATCAACATCCGCATATGATAGTACTTCAAAATGAAACCAAAATTTTAAATTTATTCCACGAATTAACAGAAAAAAATGACTTATTCTGTAGCATTGCTCTTATGGGAATCTGATTCAATATGGCGGACAGAGTAGCGCCCCCTTAAGTCTTGACTGCAATAAGTGTGTGTTACTATCGATTTTGTATGTTTTATATTTTGTTTAGGAGAATTACATTCCCTCCATAATATACCACGCGATAAAGACCCGATCAAATTGTCGCCTAAATAAGAAGAACATATTTCTTCGTCGAATCGTTTAAAGCTAATTTTCGCCTCCTCGGTTTTTTCGCGTAACGTGAAACAATACGTCCGAAGCGCTGGCAAAACAGACCGCCTCCTAACGATTCCCTTTAACTGCGGATAATTGGACGCGGCAACCGGCTCGGAACCAAGAAACGTGTCCATTTCAACTTTCACTGTAACGAAGAAAGTGAAACGATGGTCCGCCTACCGGAGACTTCACTTTCGATGGTTCTATCTGGGTTAAGTTAGCCTCTTCGCTTCCGAAGTACTTTCCCCGCGAACGGTGAACGTATACTGTAGTATTGTTTATTGTTGTGACGCAACGGTTATTCGATGAGGTGGGAAACATCTGATCTTTCGCGACGAGCTGCACTCTCTCTTTTTCCGTCGAGATTGTTTTTCGTAGACCTACTTTCGGATTGTGTTAGAATGTGTTATATATGTAGTTTTAATGTATACAAACACAGAGTTCGTTGTACTCGTTTCTTTGAAAGGGTGCTAGAGATCGGCTGTGCGTGCTTGGCACGCCACGAAGAAATAATTTTGAATATATTTTAGGTAGTACTAACAGTTAAATTCGCGATAAAGACCTGTGCGTGTTTTAGTTTTATTTGGAGATTTTCGTACTAATGATGTATTTGATTTTGATAACTATTTACAATACAGACAGATTAAAGGTCTGCTGTAGCGGCGGCCATCTTGGATTTGTATCCCATAAGAACAATGTTAAATTTAAAACCATTTATTTCGTTTATTCTTTATTATAAAATTCTTTGTAAATTCTCATTTTAACCACAATCACAAAACGCACCCGTTTTGAATTTTACATTTTTTAAATCCCTTCCATTTGTTATGTAATCGACATTTTTTAAGTATGTACCACATTGAATTTTGTTTCTTACACAATACAAAACGAATAATTAGATTAGAAATAAACCGCAAGCCGGATCCGCAATTTTATAAAGAAAGTTTAGTATTTTTCTTACCAGGCAATTACAAAAATTTGTAAAATGGTTTTAAATGAGGCAATGTCAAAGCGCTCAACGTCAAGAAAATCCACTGTTTGGATACAATTAGGTCTATAGGATGAAGTGCTGGAGTCGCCGATTGCTTTCTCTTTTGATGAAGCAGCCCCTTAACCATCCGATAACTGCCCATCCCTTACTTCCATCCTCAACTGTTTTCTTGATATTGTATAATTTTCCTACATCGCCATCGTCAATAGTTTCTTCACTGAATCAAATTTAAAAACAATTTATATTCGGAAAATACAAAATCCCCACAAACTGTATAAATTTAGTGAATTTCAAGCACAAAAATATTTCCTAAAGGCTCACAGAGAGTCTGGGCGTTTTCTGACTGACAGCTGGACTCTTTGTCGCCCTTGCGCTTTTACCGGGTACTAACGTAACCTAACCTGACAAATCTGTTATGTGGTATCTTTAGAAATGTCCCTCCATCTAAATGATAACCGAACTCTTCGTCCACCCGCAAATCATGCGGCCAATGTGTATGACCGTCTGAGGACCCGGACTCGTACGGTTGCCAGGGTACTTATAGTCATGGGAGGTCAGGAAAAGTCAAGAATTTGTAAACCAATCGGGGAACGTCAGGAAAAATTGTTTCGTATTGAGCACCGATGATGCAATACCAGAGAGGGTTTCTTTGCTGCAGCTTTCAGAAACACAAGCTGTTGAAGCAGTTTTTTACGACATCGCCAGTATGTTAAACATAAAAAATTAATTTAAAAAGTACTAAAAAGTTGCTTCTTCTTTTAAATTACACTAGCTTGTTTTTTTAAACCACACGGAGTGACTATAAAATTTGAGATTTGAAATACTATAAAATATTATTTACGATGGTATTTTTGTTACATTAAAATGAGTCTAGTTGTTTCTAGTAAAATTTAAAACTTTGAATTTCAGGATTGAGTGAGGCTGCTGGTTATAGGAAGTGTGGTGTGAGTTCAATTAACCTTCGATCGGTCACATTGATTTTGAAATATGATCGTGCGCTCAAGAAGTAACTTATAAAAAAGAAGAATGTTACAAGAAAAAATATAGTTATGTACAAATATAACACAAAATATATATGAACAAAAATAACACAAATTCAAATATATTTGCAATTAAATTTCTGTGCACACAAGAAACTAAACTCCGGAACCACTAAACATGATAAGACGCTCACGGAGTCTACTTCCAGTCTTTACGCATATAACAATACTTAGGGGGTGGCTCCCTGTCCGCCATATTGAATCTGATTCCCACAAGAGCAATGCTACAGAATAAACCATTTTTTCCGTAATTCGTGGAATTATTTTAAAAATTTGGTGTCGTTTTGAAATACTATGCGGATGTTGATTGCTGAAAACATTTTCAAAAATTGTTTTATTGTTTTCATAAACGTATGATATAAATAGTAAAAAATAGTAAACTTTATTAATTTTTTACTCAGTTGCTAAAAGAGATATTGCAAAAAACCTTAGCAATCAACACCCACAATCTATTTTACTTTTAGGAAAAAAATACAGCTTTCGTTTTTTGACAAAAATAACACAAACATATGCTTAAAAGTAAGGGTATGTTTAGGTTATTAAAAATTTAAATTGGTACCCAACTTCGCCGTTTTGAATTTAGGAGCCGAGCCTTAAGTGGGAGGTAAAGTTTGCTATCTTTTCTTGGAAAGAGGCTCGGGAAGTATGGTGAAAAGCAAAACTGGCAGCCCTATAAAAGTTATGTTTTTTTTCAAAAATCTAGTGACCCGGAGGAAACCTTATTCGTGAAGGCCCGATGGTTTTAACTGGACTCCGATATCTAAACACTAATAGTGAACCTGTAACACGATATTCTGAGGAAATGTTTCATATCTCGAATATTGCCCTGTATATTTAAACCTTTTGTAAATTTCTAATACATTACTACCTGGCATCTTATAAAATAAATCGAACGCTGTGTAGTAATGGTACAGCGTTCCAATATATGGCGACTTATCTCTGCGTTTGGACAGCTAGCTCGCTCTCTAAGGTTAGCCACATTTATTGGTTAGCATGGGTTTTAGTACACGTTTGGATACTTATAGATATCAGCAAGCGTGCGTAGCAAGCGTAGCTCTCTAAGGCCGTATGCCCACTTTTTACAAAAGGAGCACATGATGCGATGCACCTATCTGATTCTAACAGCGTCACTTTCGATAGCTATATCTTGGGTTTTCCAGCGGGAAGGTATCTTTCATTTAATGCCACTAAGGTTAATTTTATTCCTTTTTGCTAAGGCTGACGTATTGACAATTTCAGTACAGTCTATTTTTATGAAACTCCATCTTAAACTTACTTCTTGATGCAGGCGTCCAGAGACACTAGTCTTCGATTTCCTGATGTCCATAGTATGTGGGTGACGCCAGTGTCCAATATCCTCTGTTCCTCAGTATGTTCTCCAGAGTTCCGAACCTATCAAATCCTTCAGTGGCTTCCTTGCCTCGATAGTTGTATTGCATCCTGACAGAATGGGGTCCACGGTCTCCTCCTCGGCAAGACAAGCCCGACAGATCGGGGAATCACCCAGCTTAAAACAGTGCGACCGATTCTTGTTTTTTTTCTGCGAATTTAGTTATTGATCTTGTGATACTACGGTGTTGATGCGGATCAGCAGGAGTTGACTGAAGAGCGTAAAGGTGACGACCACCATCCCCGGTTCTCCATCGTTCGACCCATTCGGCTTTGATTGTTACAGTTGATGCTTTCTTGCATTTAGCAAGAGAGTGTTTATTAGGCTGAGTTAGGCCCATATTAAAGGATGAAATTATTAAGACAATAAAATCAGTTAATACGCAATGTCAGGCACCATTAAGCAACTGATTTAAATATATTGTTTTTACACGGTGAAGTCAACTTCTAGAAAATTTTCGAACAAAAAAAAAAACTTTAAAGCAAAGAGGTGAATGAACTTTAGGGACGGGCATTGTAGAAAAAAAGCTTGAGTATGCGGAGGGGCATAGAAAGGGGTTGTAAAATAGTGTTTATTTGTCTAACGAACTTCTTAACATTGGCTTTTCAAAAACAGACACGGTTGAATTATGGCTGGGTTAGGAAAATAACCGTTTAGGTCGAAAACGAAAGTGGTCAGGGTAGCTATACAATTTGTTTGAGTGAGGGAGAGGGTATGAGTAGTAATGTGTAGACATGCGTAAAAGTAACACATTGACTACATCTGCCGGCAAACATTTGGCGCAGTGTTTGTACTCCCTTATCGAATTATTTTGTAAATATGGTTAACTGGCCGGCAACTACCGGCCATTCCATCAAGTTTCTACAAACATATTCCTTTCTAAACAACTTCCTGAATCATTTGCCTTTTTATTAACACGGTTCTCAATGTTTTTATTGTAAATGTCAACGCTTCACATTTGCCATAACGGATTCACCCTTTTAACTGTAACACTCGGCGTTGTTTTAATAAACATAACGTTCTTGTAGCCAATAAATAAACACATGCAGGATGTAAACTGAAATGTCAGCAACCTGATCTGTCAGAGAAGACTTTCTAAGTCAAAGTGACGTAAGTTTCATTACGGAACCGACTGCAGAGTGTTGTTTTGTTATCAATGCAACCTGCCTCGCTGCATTCTGAAGCGGGTTACGTCAGACGGACGGTCGCGCTTGTTTTTACACCTTTAGAAACGGTTCCATGAGGGTACATAAATCAGAAGTGATTTACTGCAGTTGAAATATACAGGAATACTTACGAGAAGACGTGCAGACGAATGTTAGAGTTGATGAAATCGAATAAAGTTAGTACCGTACATTTCCTGTATTTCGCTGTGGTATTTTATGAGCAATATCGACCACAAAGCACCGCCGCAAATATCGATTGTATGTTAGAGAGTTTGGAGTACACTCCAACTTGGAGTCGACCTCGAAAATATTTCCTAGAGGCGGACAAAGAGTCTGGGAATTTTCTGATGGCACGTCCGAGACTCCGCACCTTTTCTAAATGCCAGCCGTCTGGCTTTAGTCTTCTTTGTCTTCCCTCCTCAAACCAGGTAACAAGTTTTATAACTATGTGAGGATCCGGACTCATTGTCCGCGAACCTTTTAAAACAATATCCAAATTAAACATTTTTCTCGAGTTTTGAAGAATTTCGGAAAATAAAAGAGCCGATATATTAAAATGGATTTAGTACAGACAGTCCTGGTTCATGGTACACTAAAACGAAGGGACGACAAAAAAAAAATGCTTCCTTAAGGCGGAACAAAGAATCTGGATCTTTTCTGATTGGCAGCTGGACTCTTTGTCCTCCCTTTACGCTTGTACATGGCGCTAACCTAACCAATCTGTAAGCAGGGCTATACTATTAAATTATGTTCAGAGTGTTGGTCTTTGATCTTTTCACTAACCAGTGCCTCCTAAATGTCACACCCGTGACAAAATGACCCCGTCTAAGAGTCACCAAACTGCGCGGTGAAGCAAATGCAAAAAGATTATTGTACACTCTGTCAAGTTTCACGGGGGATGTTTGATTAGGACAGAGGCCTTGGATTGGGTTTAGCGTGACCTGACCCTGACGCATGCGCATATACTTGGATCAGGATATATTTTTTAAAATGGTGGCCGTTTAATTTGTTAAATATGTCTAAAACTGTCAACGGCCGCCATTTTGAAAGTATTCAAGTTATTGTTCTGATTTTTAGCACCATGGCGTAAGTTTACTTACAAAATATGTGCACCAAATTTGAACGCATTTTCTTATCTACTTCCAAAGATATTAAGTTTAAAAAAAAAAATGGATTACGAACCTATATTGGAACTTTTTAGCTTATTTTTACGTAAGGGACAATTCTACACAGCGGCTCCAGAGAGTTAAGGGACATTCTGTATAATACAGGCACATAAAAAAATAAGGTTATTAACTATCAGTGAAATAATACAATTATTTCAAGTTATTTGTCCCGTTATTCACGCCTCCGTTCGATAACAATTCCATCGTTGTTGCCGTTTCAAATAACAAAAATAAAACAAATCGTCAAACAACGCGGCGCAATACTACTAACGTAAACACGGAGCGGTGACATAACTCGAGTTTTGCTTAGTTGGTGAAACTGATTAGTGTCAAGATTGTACTGTGGCAAACATTTCCCAACGTTTCGCCCCTCGAAGTGGCACACCTGAGTATATTGTCGTTTTATAAAACAGGTGAATTTCTGCTGAAATAAAAATTTCATCATCTTTGTTTTGTTTGTGAATTGGGTTATACTGTGTTAAATAGCGTACCGTTCGACATCGGAGCGGATACGTTGGTTTGTAAATTCGAAACGCATCCCTTCCAGAAAAATGTAGGTTAAGACGGGTTTATTACGAAAACCACTCGACGAAAACAAAAAGAAAAAACAACAAAAATATGGCATAGTAATCCGACATATAGGCCTTTTTAGTTCAAATCTGATTATCAAAGATTATTCATTGATTGCGTTTTTTTAAAGAATAGGTCGACATTAAATGTATTTACTTAACAACTAGGGGAAACCCCCGCGTGCTCCGCACGCCAACCTCGTTGGAACCTTTTATACACATAATCATGTTATGTTTTCTTTATAATAAATAAATGTGTAGGATTAATAATAAACCCAAAGCCGAGATGGTAAATAATGTTAAATCTTCAAATCAAATTATTTCGTATATTTTATAATAGTTATAATAAAGGTTAAAAGAACCAGCAAGTCTTAGGTTATACACTTTAATAAAAACATAATCTAAAAGTTAGAAATACAAATAATTGTTTTAAGGTTTGAAATCTGCTGTTAATGGAAATATTAGAGCGAACAGCTGTTTTAACTGTTATTTTATTAAATTGGTTGCCGTTGGGCAATGAATGTAAATACATTCAAGAAATATGTGTTGGTTCATCAGCCTAGGCCTAACCTAAGAACTTTTCCGACTGAATTTACAAATATTGAAGTAAAAAATGTTTTATCAAAATGAATTATAGCCTATGTTACTAGACTGATGAATCAACACATGTATTTACATTCATTACCATAGCGACCGATTGAATAAGTAACAGATAAAATAGCTATTTGCTCTAATATTTCCAATAACAGCTGACTTTAATCTTTGAAGCAATTATTTGTATTTCTAACGTTTAGGTTAGGTTTTTATTAAAGTGTAGGTCGGAGTCTTGCTGGTTCTTTTAACCTTTTTAATAACTGCTGTTATAAAATGTACGAAATAATAAAGAAAAATAATATAATCTTATAAAGAAAAAATAACACGATTATGTGTATAGAAGGCCCCAACGGGGTTGACGTGCGGAGTACGCATGGGTTTGCCCCTAGTACTTAATATTTTTGGATGTAGGAAATATATTGAACGCAAATTTTAAATACATATTTGTTATATATTTTTTTACCCACGTACAAAAAACCAAAAGTTTTTTAATTATTTTTTTAAAATAGCGGCGGTTTAAAATTTGTTGTGTAAACTATCTCGAAAACTAAGTTTCAAGAAACAATTTTCTTTTTTAATTACAATTACATATAACGTTATTTATTATTTCTGTAATTTAAAAGACAACCGAGTTATTGACTAAAAACTATCAATTTTGTATCTAGGTACATAATATCCAAAAATGTTTGCGTTCAATATAGTTTCCTACATCTAAAAATATAAAGTACTTTGTAAAAAAAAATGGATAACTGGAAAACGAAGCATTTCCATACCTATGTTTATATGAACTTTTTTTGTTTTCAGTAGTAGAATTCGTAAAAGTCTCTCTGTTTTTTCTTGAATCATCCTTTACATAATATTTTTGTTAAACAAATGAAACAAAATATAGGCTACAAATTATTGTTCAACTCATTTAAAATTGTTTAATTTATTTAAAACTATTGTTCAATACATTAAAAATTAGTTTGAAATGAGCAGTCTAAATGTATTAATTCTCCACAAAAAACTATTATTTACAGACACTATCCAAACAAAAAACGTAATACATAAAACTCATTACATTTACCAACTTAACCAATTAAATTTCCCTTTCTTAACAACAAATAGACCAGTTTCTTTTCAATTAAACAAGTCGGTCACCACGAAAGAAACTGAAACGGTGAAATTGTCCGGTAGAAAGGAAAAGTGCGAAAGAAGAGGTTTCTGATGCGTCTTGAAACAAGTGAAAGCATACCCAAGCTTCTGTTATGTCGCTATCTCCCTCTCTAGCGATCAGCTGTTCGCCACGGCCTGCGCCATAACACTCCTGTATCGCCATTCCATTTCTCTGTGCGCGCCGAACATGTGCTAAGGCATTGCATTGTTGTGATTTGTTAACCTGTACGTAAGAAGCAACTATTGTGATTGTGTTTACCAGAAGTGTGTTCCAGTCTGTTACAGAGTTTATAGTTTTAAAAGAACCTCAGTATTGTTCGTTGATAAACTTGTTTAGTTAATATTGTTTTAAAGACATTGTTTTTTTCCGTTGTGGACTCAAGATGGAATTGTTTTGTTACTGAAGTGTCGGACTGTTTTTATGTTTGGTTAATTTGTTTGTTGTCAATTTTCTTCTCGACGTTGTTTGAATCAATTTTGCCAAAATGACCGTCATGAATTTCAAACCGGAGTCGGCGGAAAGATGCGAGAAAGATTTGGAACTCTTCTTGCCACAAGATAGTGAGAATTTGCTGGGCAGAGTGCTTGCAGGTAAAAATTGTTTTAAAATATTTATTTTCAAACAGATATAAACAAATTCTGTGACGAAATACACGTTTAAAATTTTTTTATTTTGTATCTAGTAGAATATATTAAATTATGACAGTAAACATTGTAAATTTTGAAATAGAGTTTTAATTTAAAATTGTTTTTAAATAGTAATTTTGAAACGGATATAAAAAATTCTTACCTGTATTGTTGCCAATACATGTTTTAAGTTTATTATTTGTATATGTAGTAGGCTTTAAAAATAATAAATTATGATAGTAAAAATTGTAAATTTTATTTTTAGACGTATATTTTGTTGTTAAATAACTACAAAAAGTCATAATTTTTGGTATAAATTGCAGTTATAATTGAAGTACCTAATATTTGATTAATTAATATAAAGAGCTACGTATTGTCCTTTTTATGTATTGTAATTTTGTTTAAAAAAATTTATTTACAGTACTATCAACAGGCACAAAATTATGTTTTTCAAACACTCTTATTTCCGTAAATTTATTCCATATCTTTACCTTAAAAACGAACTTACATAACATATATAATACATGCTATCACATAGGTTTAACCTTAGCGATAATCAATTTTATCTTAAATGACATCATATCTATGTGTATCGCCTAAAAATACGTATCAAAAATGTGTCCTTAACTCAATTCCAAGCAAGGGTATCCTTCCTAGCCTCGCGCCGAGGCGCGTTTCGAGATTCGGTAAATGTTTTCACTTTCAGAGTGGATCTGACAACGTGCTACACATCTAGGTCAGACGCGCCCGGGAGCGAGGCTAGTTCATTGGCTCTGTGGCCTTCCCGTTCCCCCACCGCGGACGCTTGAGGTTAAATTAATTCGTGCCATAAAGACATCTAGTCTCGATCCGGGGCGCTTTCGATACGATTACGTACTCGTTGTGTCGAAAAGGAGGTCAGGCGAGCCTGGGCGCGAGGCTAGTTCGTTCACCCGTCGGTCTGGAACTAGGGCAAGATGAATGTATCGGAGAGTTCCTAGCGGAGTAGAGGCGAACTACGCAAGTGCCCTTGTCGCCTTCAACTGAGGTAGGACCGAGCCGGAGTTCGTTGCTCTCGTGCCGTATGTAGGTTATCCCTCCCTCCCTCCCTCCCTCTATTCTACTATTTAAAGAGATTTTATTCCTCGTACGTCAATACTTGAATTCCCTTGTTTACTGAATTTGTTTGGCGAAACACAAATTAGGTTTGATGCAATCATTGCTAGCTTGAAAAATATTTTGCTGCATTTATTGCTCTTCTTTTTAAGAAAGTATGATAGTTTAAAACATATTTTTCCAGAAATGAACTATTCAAATTAAATTGATTTGTTTTTAAATAATTAAAAAAATATAATTCATGGCCCAAATAAGGATATATTCTTGCGATTATAATCTCAAATAATAAAATTCACCCAGTTTAACACAAACAGAACCTTTCATTACAAAAATAAAGCCCGAGAACAATGAACAAAAAAATCTGTTCGATAATTTCACTTTCTCCGCAGACAGTATGTAGGCCAGCGAGTGAAACTCGTCTTCGAGTCTTTTTTACTTTCTCCGTTTTGTCTTCGGTTTCCCTTTCTAACAGCGAAACAGGCTCCAGCATCCGTCGTCACGGCACAAAGAAGTCGTGACGGCATGGTCCACGGTGACGTAGACATTCAAAAGCTGCAGTTGAGATGGCGTTGGGATTCCGTCAAACGAATCGTTTTAAACGGCAGCACGCATTTTAATGCTGTAATTTGGGCCCGACTGTTTTGGCGTATAAAGCTTTGCGTTTTCGTTCCAAAATACACGGATTGGTGTCCTATGGCGATTTAAGATGTATTAACGAAATTTGAATCGCTAACCCGCGTCCCCATAGTCGGAACTCAAAAAATATACTATTCAATTGGTGAATGGTGAATTTTGTGATAGTATTTTTCAAAATATTTCCGCAAATAAATCTAAAAATCGCTCTCTATTTTCAAAAGTATTGCACCTAGAAGTCATGGAAAAAACCATTCCTTCAGAGGTACTTTATAGGAAAGCTATAGTGGGAATGTTTGTGACAAGAAGATGATGCACGGTAATGCCGTACTGACTGATACCCGTGTTTGGGAGCTGGCAACATTTCCCCTGGTTCCAACCATGTGTTGTTAACCCATTATTTTTTGTTTAGTTCACTTAATTGAGTATATTATATGTCATATTCAAACCATTTTAGTTGAACTTTCAGGACGTCTGGGTGTATGTTGTTACGTTGTTAGTCATCTACTTTAATATAGTATACGATCGTCTACTTTTATTTTTGTGAGTCGTCTACCGTTATTAAAATACGATCGCCTACTTTAATTTTATACTATTGCGAGTCGACTACACTTATATTAGTACACGATCGCCTACTTTTTAGTGTCGATCGCCTATTTTTATTAATATACGATCGCCTACTTTAATTTTATCCTTTTACGAGTCGTCTACTTTTATTAGTACATGACCGCCTACTTTTGTTAGTGTGGATCGCCTACTTTTATTAATATATGATCGCCTATTTTAATTTTATACTTTTGCGAGTCGTCTACTTTTAGTAGTATACGGTCGCCTACTTTTTTTAGTATCGATCGCCTACTTTTATTTGTATCCGATCGCCTACTTTAATTTTATACTTTTGCGAGTCGTCTACTTTTATTAGTACATGACCGCCTACTTTTTTTTAGTGTGGATCGCTTACTTTTATTAATATACGATCGCCTACTTTAATTTTATCCTTTTGCGTGTCGTCTACTTTTATTAGTATACGGTCACCTACTTTTTTAGTATCCGATCGAATGCTTTAATTTTATACTTTTACGAGTCGTCTACGTTTGTATACGGTCGCCTACTCACAGTGATTTTGCAAATTTAATAATAGATTTCAAACACACTATATTCGTAATGTGCGAGTTATGCGCGTGCAGTGAAGGCGAATGAATCTTGAAATAGTCTCGTTGCCCTCGACTCCACTGGCCTACAAAACGTACACTGACCACACGCTAAATACTATTGACTTATTTTCGTTGTACGTATTTCGAGGTCCCTCCCGCCCGTTCTCTCCCAAGTCGATGTTTCCTTGAAACGGTCACTTTGAGAAATCGGTTTGATTTTCTCGTTAAATAATTTTCAGACGTTTCTTGCGTCTATAAAATAGTCGGTACTCGTGAAAAATTGTATTCGAGACATCCCCTTTTGTCTGTAATGTGAAACATTGTATTTACTGTTTTGCGTTTTCCATGTTAGATTCGGTCGTTTTACAAAGTACTTTTGATATATTTTTAATTTCAAAAATAAATGTGTAAGGGAATCTGAGTATGTTTATTCAGTTTATTTTCACGTTACAAAAAAGATCTTGTTTGAAGACGTTATACAAAATTAAAATTATGCAATAACCACATTATACATTCTTATTTAATTAAGGTGCATTATTTCTATTGACACAAAATTAGAACGTTAAGAACGAATATAGAAATATTTAATAGTACTCTTATTATTAAAATTTTGTTCCAAAACATTTTGGACGTGTGTTTACTTATTTTCTACATCTGTTACATTCTACATGCACCATAATCACACAGTTTATGGGGGGGGGGGGGACGTAGACAATTTAATTAAAACCACTCATGACATATTATTATCTGATTAAAACAAGGTTAAAGAACTACTTAATCCGCGAACGTTCAATTTTATTGTCAGCCATTTTGATGAAGTGCGAAATAGATAAGACCCACTCGAACGCTAGCCTCATGACTTATCAGAGTTCGCCTTGCAAAACTAAGCCCAGCCTCAAGGTTTCCCCGGTGAAGTAAAGGGAACAAGACGCCTTGAGTTCATGGACTGTTGAACATTGCCTTACTGTCGATTCCGTTTCGGGGACAAACCGGCGGAGGCGTACCGAAACTAATATATATAGAACCAGTTTGTTGAACAATCGTTCCCTGTAATCGTTCAGAATTAAAGAACTATTCTTTGAATCAGTGTGAACTATAAACTGCATTTCGTGTCTTGGGCTAGTTGTTCTTGGCTTAATGTTAAAACGAGATAAAGAGGGAGAGAGACACAAGTGTGGGGAGACTTGAATGAGTGAGCCTATAGATTTAGGCGAAGTTAAATGAGAGAATGAAAGGATGCCTTTATTTGGGGCGAGATCAGGATTATGAACTACTTCTTCCACCTAACCCATTACAAAATGGTACATAGATAATACATAAAAAATAACAATAAAAACAAATTAAAAAGGAATACAAATTTGATAATTCTCTCAAATAAACTATTATTTTTACAAATATCACTTAATCTATACTGAAAAAAAAGCAGAGAGAGACAAAAAATCTTAATAATCTCGCTACTCCACAAACATTAAAACAAAAACACAAAGTGTTTTGACGGGCATTAAGCAAATGCAAATCATTTAAAAAAAAAAATAAAACTGTTTGAAAATTATTGAAAAGTAGGCGAAACGTTCGTCACCGAATAGAGAGTGATCGCAATAGGACTGCGAGCAGTACAAGGAATTAAGGTATTTATGTAAATATAGCCAGTCCAGTAAAAATAAATCATAAATCATTTCGTTCCGTTTTATGTAAAACATGGTTTCCACTTCTACTGTGAGCTACGCTACTCCAAAATCTGTAAAACTGACTCAAAGTAAAGAAATAAAACAAGGCAGTTGTTTAAAAAATTCGAAAATATTCGAAGAAATATTGTCGTTTGGTATCCTTAATTAACGCTTTTATATATAGTGTATTTTAGGACAATATTTGTTTTTACGTTTGTATTTTTGTATTTTATTTAATGTGGATAAAGATTTTAACGCGTGAAACAACAGAAGTACAGTCACAATTGAAAACAGCAAGGTATTAGAAAATAACAATAAAACCAACTTCGATGTTAAACTAGCAGAATTTAATTTGTAATTCAAATTTGAAGACTACGAAAACACATTTTCTACCACTTTAAAGTTAATTTTGAAGTGAGCGAATCGAACGAGAATCTAAAATTGTAAATGTAAATACTAGTATATAATAACGCACGCATTAACCACGGCTGCATTTTACAAGTCCTTACGCATGCGTACCGTGACGCATTCACTTTCAATCTTCCAACTAGATGTGCAAAGGCTGTTACGTCAGTGTTCTTGGTTTCTAATTGCAAGACCACTGATAGCTCTAACCTCAAAACGCGAGAAAAGGCAATGCCCTAGCCTCGACGCGAGATACGTTATAACCTCGATTGTCGCCGCTCTCTACCGTGTGTACACCGTATCCATGGCGACGCCCGGAGTGGAGGCTATGCTATATGACCCCAAACTGTAGCTCGATGCCAACGCCCTAGCCTCGCGCAGGGTCCGTTTGACCTCAATCGTTCTTATCTCAAGAGCGATTGTACGGCATAAAGCTCCTCGTTCGCAAGGCTAGTTGACGATTTAAAAACGCTTTTGAGTTGGCCTAGTTAAACACATCAAGGTGAATAACCGACAACTGGGACGGTCGTCTCTCTCACTCGCACGGTTTAATTATTAAAAGGCACTCGACGATTATTTATTTTTTGATAACGAATTTTATCAAACATATTTAATGCTTCGCAATCTGTTATTTTTAAGCTTTGCCTTGATACAGTTTTTGTTAATCATTCCACGAAGCTCTTGGTTTGAATAGGGAATTGAAATTGTTTATTTTGGAAAAGTTAAAGTTCAAGCAACTGAGATGATGAACGTTTTGTTAGGTTGAAGAACCACTTTCCTTCTTAGCGCCACGCTACGAGACCAGGCAGTTTCACTAGCGTTCCATGGTAGTTTTCACTTTCGTGCACGCGCCTCTTCAACGGTATGCGAGGATTCCTTCCTTGGTTAGGACATAGTAACTCTCTCTCTCTTTCTACATTTCTTTTACTTTATAAAAAGCCCGTCTAACATTATTTACATACTTGGTTTCAATTAATTGAACCAAATATAGGTTAAAGCGTGCCTGAACGTTCATGATTTTTGTTAAAATCACTGACCCGATATTATTTTGATTTGTATATTGATACAATTTATTTAAACTCGAGAAATAACAAAAGAAATATCTCTTAAAACTATCAGAACACCTTCTACTCTGCTAGTAAAAAATACTCGGGTGTTTCATTCAAACAACATAAATATACGAAAATATTTTACAATAGGAACTATATAAATGCAAAACATTGTCAGCATATGCATCACTTCTCTCACATACATTGATTTTATATTTTTGTTATTCGCCTGCTTTTGTATAGTTTACGATCGCCTACTTTTATTTTATATTATTGTTATTCGATACTTTTATTAGTATTCGGTCGCCTACTTTTATTTTACATTTGTTTAGTCATCTATTTGTATTACCTTCGACTACTTTTTATATTTTTGTTATTCGCCTGCTTTTATATAGTATAGGATCGCCTACTTTTATTTTATGTTATTGTTATTCGTCTAGTTTTATTAGTATTCGGTCGCCAAGTTTTATTTTATATTATTGTTAGTCGTCTACTTTATATAGTATATGATCGCCCACTTTTATTTGATATTATTGTTATTCGTCTATTTTTATTAGTATTCGGACGCCTACTTTTATTTTATATTTTTTCGGTCATCTACTTTTATTAATCTTCGACTACTTTTCTTTTATATTTTTGTTAAACTTCTATTTTTTTGTAGTATAGGATCGCCTACTTTTATTTCGTCTTTGTTAGCCGCCTACTTTTATAGTAAACGGATGCCTTCTTTTTAATTTGATTTATTACAGAACTACAGCAAGTATAAACCTGAACTCACCCAAATTATACTTATTATTTAATGGTTGAAATAATCCATTTAGAAACGAAAGCAAACTAAATGAACATCATATCTCTCCGAGGTGGCGATTGGCCACAGCAGCACATTGTTGACGTTTCAATTCGCAAAGGTTCGAATATGACTGTTGACGTTGGATTTTACTGTTTTACTTTCTCACTATACTATAGTATAGAGAAAGTAGAGTGATCGCAAACAAACCAGTGTTGAGATTTTTGTGGAAATATCCGTTTTGGGACCCCCTGAGTAAAAAAAAAATGTTTTTTACAAAATGTCTGTCTGTCTGTATACAAAGCAAGAGAGAAAACCATTCGATCGATTTCGAACAAATTTGCACCAAACATGTCAATTAGGCCTGTATGGATGCATAAAAAAAGGTTTTGAAATTTTATGAAAAACAACCCCCTTTTTCGTCAAAAACCCCCAAAAAATCAGTTATAATTTTTTTATAAAAAACGGCTCTAACGATTTAGATAATTTTTTTTGTAGTCCTTAATGTGCTAAAAAAACGCATCGTTCTAAATATTCTTGTTTAGCCAATAATAATTGATTTTCGGGGGTATTTTGGCCAAAAATAGGGTTGTTTTTAACAAACATTTTCAAAACCTTTTTTCGTGTGCATCTGTACAGACCTAATTGACATGTTTGGTGCAAATTTGTTCGAATTTAATCGAATAGTTTTCTCTCTAGCTAATAATAAAAATATTTATTAGTACTCTTCTACTTTAATGTATCCCCTCTTCTACTTTAATACAATTATGAAGTCACAGTGCATCTGTTTAATAAATTTAATATCTTTGTGAGAAAGTATGTGCCAGTTTTTTCTACTTATTTTTCTGTCCATCGTTCTTCCTTAGCAAACAAAGTGAGGATACAAAACTAAAATTTAATTTAAGCGCAATGCATTTCATTTAATTAAGCGCCACCATTTCATTTACAAGTTCACAACTATGCGTTTCCGATAAAACTGTCTACAACTATTTTAATATAGAGACTCTAACAGTTTAACGAACAATAAACCTTCTCCAACTTACGAAAATACCTGAAAGTTTTAAACCTGCAAACTAATCGAAAGGTTGAACTCAAAATAGATTAATTGAGAAAATTTAATCTGTTTTAAACGGAAAGGATATTGTTAAACGAAATGGCGTTCTAGTAGCCTAGTTCAACCCTTCCTCGGTCGGGCAACAACCCCTGTGTGGGTGGCGAGATCATCAACCCACCACCTCTTTAACCTATTTCACGATTAAGTCGACGAGAATATTGTAGGTAGAACAAGGGACGGTTTTGCATTAGTGAAACAATACGTTGGATTTAATAATAGAGATATACGTTTTATAAACCCTGTTTTGCAGATAATAGTGCACTCGTGTTTGTCATTTATGTGGATATATAACCCCCTACAAAGCAATTTAAATAGAGGTATTGTTGAGCCACTATTTTTATTGTTTAACTTAGACAAATTTATTCGCAGCTTTAACGGTTTTTAGTATATCTGCGTTTCCTTCTGTGTTGGTTATCACATCCATTTTTAAAACTATTGACATTAATTTCGGGATAGAAAATAACTTACTGGCATAAGAAAGAACCACTGCTAGTCCGAGATTTGTTGCCTAAGTTTATAATATAGTGTACGGTAACCAACTTTAATTTTATATTCTTGTTAATCATAAACTTTTATTAGTATACGTTCGCCTATTTTTATATAGTACCAAATCACCAACTTTGTTTATAATTTTTTAAACGTCAACTTTTCTACACTAATATTATAAAGAGGTAAAATTTGTTTGTATGTAGGGGGTAATCTCTGGAACTACTGAACCGATTGAAAAAATAATTTTACTAACAAAAAGCTACACTATCCCTGAGTAGCATAGGATGTAGGCCTAAATCATTTCGATAAACACCTTTTTTATTTCAATATTTGTAAATTTAGTCGGAAAAAAATCTTATGTTAGGCCTAGACTGGTGAACCAACACATGTATTCACATTTATAACCATAGCAACCAATTGAATAAAATAACAGATAAAACAGCAGTTACCTCCAATATTTCCATTAACAGCTGATTTAAAACTTTGAAGCAATTATTCGTATTTCTAACTTTTGGGTTAGGTTTTTATTAAAGTGTACACCTGAGTCTTGCTGGTTCTTTTAACATTATTTACCATCTTGGCTTTGGGGTTAATATTAATCCTTCATGTTGATTCATATATTAGCATGTGTTGATTCATCAGTCTAGTAACATAGGCTATAATTCATTTTTATAAAACATTTTTTACTTCAATATTTGTAAATTTAGTTTGAAAAATTCTTAGGTTAGGCCTAGGCTGATGAACCAACACATATTCCTTGAATGTATTTACATTCATTGCCCAACGGCAACCAATTTAATAAAATAACAGTTAAAACAGCTGTTTGCTCTAATATTTCTATTAACAGCAGATTTCAAACTTTGAAACAATTATTTGTATTTCTAACTTTTAGATTATGTTTTTATTAAAGTGTAAACCTAAGCCTTGCTGGTTTTTTTAACCTTTATTATAAGCATTACAAAATATACGAAATAAGTTGATTTGAACATTTAACATTATTTACCATCTTGGCTTTTGGGTTATTATTAATCCTTCACCTTTATTATACAGAAAACATAATATGATTATGTGTATAGAAGGTTCCAACTGGGTTGGCGTGCGGAGCACGCAGGGGTTTCCCCTAGTGTTTTATATTTTGGTTTATCATAAACTTTTCTTAGTATACGGTCTCCTACTTTTATTGTATATAGTATAAACACAGAATACAGTTTTAGTTTGAACTGTCTGCAGTTATAATGTTTCTGCAAGCTTGCCCGGCTAGACTTATAAAATTGGTTGCGCAGATGTAAGGGTGGTGCGTATTATGACAGTATAGTCTGTCCGTCCACCTGGCCCTAGTCTTTGTTGCTAAAAACCTACTTAAATCTATTTGTGGAAACCTTACAGCCGGAGTTGAATCTTGTATCAAAAGTATAACAACAGGGGAAGCGCCTATACCTGGAAAGAAGGTTTGTTTGTGCCCGGTTCGGCCGAAGAAGCAAATAATAAATTACCCAACTCTGAACAAAACAATATTTCTGATAAATCGGCTCGAAGAATAATACAAAATAACAACAAATTGTAAAGACAGTTCGATATACAGCGTAATTTTGTCGTGAAATTAATTTATAAAAAATCGTAACATATTTAAAAATATAATCTCGGAGCGTATTATTTTGCATTCACTCAATTGCGCTTTGAAAATGTAACTTTTTCAAAATCTAGCATGCATTTTAAAAATTAACTAGCTGACCCGGGCGAATATTTCGCAAAAGTTAGAAGCACTTACCTGATTTTATTACGTTGATTTAGTTCGGTTAATTACGTTTAGTTATTTACATTGGTTTATAAATAGCAGTTTATAACACTTGCATATGGAATGTAAACAATCAAACTATCGGCTGTGATATTAGTTGAACAGATTGTTAATAGATGGCGCCTTTCATTGGGAACCATATGAAGTATAATACGTTTTTTTTAAATAACTTTTTGTAACGAAAACATGCATTTTAAGCTGTTTGTCTATTTTTCGTCAATAGCGGGGAATATAAACTTAAAAAGATGCTTGAATAATTAATTTTGATAAATAATTCAGGGAGCTATATTTCTTAGCGACAAAAAACACAATTGAGACATAATATATAAGGATTTTAGCTTTACACCTTTTTAAGGGTATCTTGTACTACCTACCTATATGGCCCAGATGTTAAAGACGAAACCTTTAGGCACCATTAATAAAACTAATAAGTTTAAAGAGTTTAAATTTAGTGCAATATTTTATATTTTTTTGATCAATGTTAACCAATTTTAAAGAAAATTAAAAATAAATCACTCTGTTCTTAATTTTTAAAAAAACCTAAAATTGTTTTTTTATATATACATTTTGTTTGCTCTAAGTTCAGAATTTATATCCAATAAAAATAGATTACGGACTAATTTACAACAATAAAAAAAATGTCTCCTTTTGGGGCAGGGTTTATGCCGAGGATGAACTTTTGAAAAAAAAACTCAACCGACAAAGTAGCCTATATTTTAAAACTCATTCACGAGTATAGACATAAATTTTGTTTCTAATTATGATGAGTCACAAACTTACATGTATTATATTTCAAAATTCTCGAAAAGATGTATAGAACAATATAAACTACTACATTCGTATTTTCGATTTGTTTGACTACAAGGTCCATTTAAATAATTATTTTAAAGTTTTGTATGCTATTTATGTTCTTTCCAGATCCCAAAATTGTATTTTTGTGTAGATAACGTACGCTAATCGCCCTCCCCCCCAATTTGCAATAACAACAACCGCAGCATCCCTTTCTCATCCACGCAAACCCGAGTTCAACGACTCCCGCCGCCCACATGTTTGACCCTCACAGAAGGGTTGATTGTTTCCATCCGCTGACCTGAGGGTAACGAACTGTATCCCGGGTATGTACGGGATGCTTCGTCATGCGCACCCCCGCGGTCTAAGGTCGTTGCCCCGACAGCCAACCCCCGTCGCACATTCTAACAAACTTCTCTACACTTAGCACGTGTTTTACCTGTTATACATCCGCACCTAGTGTCTTAGAACGATTATCTGTGATTTGTTATACTCGTCCTGTTAAACAACCTGTGATTATATTGTTGAAACTTACAGTGTTTAGTAAATTGTTAAAGTGAAACCGTAACTTGTTATATAAACTTTGTTAATAAACTGTGTTCAATTCGTCAAACCGACAACGCCGACTGTGATATGGGCATACAGGAAACCTCACGTAATTTGGTTACAGGTAATTCCATTTACAATATTACTTTTTGTAAAAATAGTCAGTAAAATTTAAATTGTTAACAATTAACGTAACACCCGAACAAAGATTGTTTAAGAAATTAAAATATAGTCTAAACTCAATCGTTTCAACAGAACGAGCACGGAGATTTGCGTGCGAAGCACGCTCAGTTGACTTCTAGTTAATAATATATAAACACTAGTTGACCCGATCCGGCTTTGCACGGAGAGACAAATCAAAGTTAAATATGGGGATTTTTAGTAACTTTGACACCCCCAAACCCCCCTAAAATTTCGAATTTTTTAAAACCTTTCTTAGCGAGCACCTAGTTTCCTAGAGGAGGCTACACGCCAAATTTCATTCCAATCCGTTCGGTGTTTTTTAGTAACTTTGACCCTCCCCCCCCTAAAATTTCGAATTTGTTTTAAAACCTTTCTTAGCTAGCACCAAAGGCCTTAGCGGAAACTATATACCAAATTTCCTTCCAATCCGTTCGGTGGTTTTTGAGATTTCGTGATGAGTTGGTCAGTTTTATTTGGATTATATACGTTAAATAGTTAATTTTGCGTGCAACCTATTAAATTATTAATTTATAGTTTATTTATTGTATTTTCTATGAGTTTTGCTACATTTAAAAATTCCTTTCAAATGATATACCTTTTGGGGCACCAAACGTAGCCCAAATACGTGGTAAAATCGTTTTTCAGTATAGGAATATATCTTGGTTAGCAGGATTTATAATCACTGCAAGTCAAATTTCGCATGTGTGAAGACAGGCATACAAACCAATGATCTTGTACGGGTTCCTAATTTTCCGACTATAAAAACAATGTTTATTTAATTTTGTCGGGTTTTAATTAAAATTGTATAGTTTAGCCAATTAATCTGTACCACATTATTATGCTAATATAACATTCTGAAAAAATATAAAATATATGTTCATAATTGATCTTTTACATTTATTCAATAAAATTGTTATGTTAAATATGATCACCTACTTTAATTTAGTATTCGATATTTTTACATTCTCCTACTTTTATTCAGTTTTTGATATTGTTATGTTAGAAGATATGATCTCCTACTTTAATTCAGACTCTGATATTGTTATACTAGGTATGATCTCCTACTTTAAATTCGTTAATACAGTATTACAGGTAATTTTTCTTCTTAACGCCTTTCCATACTTTCATGTATTTTTCTTGGGTATGGACAGTAAGTCAAATATATTTCTCTCTTTTTTTGTAATATCATATTCGCTATCACATTTGTACTGTTGCCTTGTACAATAAAACACCCAGTTTCATTAAAATCACCCTAACGTACGGCACGTTTACAACAAATACCGTAGCAACTGTGCAAGTACATTTACGTAACTGAACGGTAACGGCGAAGGCGACGTAATGTTACGTTTGCGGTGACGTATCGATGTGAGAGTGATGGCCTAGTTGGGCCTAAGGTCTACGTCCGACATTTGGGTCAAGTTGCTTAACCAAGTTCAGTTCGTAGCTCACATCCTCCTGCCCACGTTCACTGCAGCAGCTCGTTTCAATGATGTAACGAAATGATCAGCATGCATGGAACGAGATTGTTAAATGTATTGAGAGTATCGTGCAAATAAACAATAGAACATGGTAACTAAAAACTAAACAATTGATTATATTTACCTCGTTGTCGCACATTTTTTCTTCTCCACAATAGTAAAATGTAAAAATGTGAATTACATTTAGAAAAAAATAATTTTTCCCTCAACATAACTAAATATACTAATTTATTCCTATATTATTTCATAAACTTCCTATAACTATAACGTTTTAGAACTATAAACTAAAAGTTTTTCTTTAAGCAATAATTTAAACTTGTCTTCACAAAAACATACATTTATAACTTCAGTTATTGTGTACATGTTTTAGGTTATGTTTCGTTAATTCTTTTACACACTATAACTGTTTTGTTTTATCCACGCGTTCAACTCTTTGAATAACGTGTAATATATTTTAGCTTATATCTCTTAACATTGTTATTAACAGCAAACGATTTATTGTCTAAAGTTCCAAACATGAGTTAGCTACACGATTTATTTTCTTATGTTCCAAACATGAATTAGTCTACAAAACAACAAGCCGCAGTGTAGGAAAATGTTATTGAACAGATTAAGGCTGCCTTGGCCCATATTAGTGGCCAATGAACTCGCGACCTCCCGACAGTCTACAGCTTCTCCAACAGATAGCGCCATTGTCAGCGCTTGATTGAGTCCTTTGTTATAGGCAGTACGCTGCAATTATTATTTTTCTGCAACAATAATGCGGTTAGACTGAATTGATATTTTTGTCTTTGGGGGAATTTTTGTGTTACGATCTTCCATTTAAAACACGGGAGAACAATGGCGTCGTTCTTAATCAAATTATAAAGTAGGCGAGTAAATTGGTGTACGGGATTCAAAGGATCATAAAAGAAATTACGTTGGTTATTTGTTTTATGGTATTTAAAATTATATAAATATTTGTTTGAAACTGTCACGAACATCTTAAAAAATAGCGGAATACTAAATAAATAAATAGTGTAATATTAAAACAAAAACAAACAGTAGTAAAATATAATTTAAGTGAAAGGTTCATTTGTTTGCGTTGTCTTGGAAAATCTCAAGCACGAGATCTTCGTCGAATCCAATAAAGGTTAAATCCACAGGTCTTGTAAATAAGTTGAAACAAGGGGTGAAAGTAGGGGGTGGGTAAGGGTGAAACGTGAGGGTTGACGTTCTCAGTGACGTCAGAACTTTATGATAACGTCAAGGAACTCGTGTTGAAGCACGGGTCTAGGTTCACGTGCAACTACGATGTCGTTAAATCTAAAGGGTCGCGGATAAAGTAGGCGAGTAAATTTGTTAGCGCTTATTATATGGGTGAAAGTCCCTTTAAAGTGGGTGAATTAAACGTTGATTTTTCAACAATTCGCTGGAATGTGTATAAATGTGTTCATGAACTGTGTAATTTTGTAGTTTTATCTAATTTTATTTTCCTTTTGTTGCAGGTAAGCGTGTTTTACCAGAAAGAAAACATATGGGAGTAAGAAAACATGGCCCGTTTGTGAGTAAACAAATATTATATGAGATAAATATTTTGTATACTTAGCGGCGCACAGTGGGGTGAAATCCCCGATTTCGGTAAAAAAAACCTATTGCCTAAATTTCGACAAGTTTGACGGCATTTCAAAGTATTTTTTCGTGCGAGTGCAGATTTAAAAAAGTGGTACTAGCTAAGAAAAACCGAAAACCCGCAAAGTTTTTGCGCTTTTTTCAGTCGAGGAAAATTACCGAATACCGAAGGCCTTCCCTGATTAAACGCATTACTCGTACCTTTTTGAAAGAAGATGCTGTAATTTGAGATTAGAGCTCGTTAACCTAAATAGACATGCAGCTCTGCTAAAAAATAAAAATTGTAACTTAGGGCCAATTGTTTACGAAATGCCAACTGCATCGCGTTTTTAGTAGTACACTTTTTATTATTGAAGCTAAAAATAATAAAGGGAAGATACCCTGTCCGCCGTATTGAATCTGATTCCCATAAGAGCAATGCTACGGAATAAGTAATTTTTTCCCGTTAATTCGTGGAATAAATTTAAAAATTTGGTTTAATTTTAAAGTACTGTCATATGCGGATACTGATTGCTGAATAAATTTTCAAAAACCGTTTTATTGTTTTCATAAACGTATGATATAAATAGTAAACTTTATTAATTTTTTACTCGTTTGCAAAAAGAGATATTGCAAAAAAAACCTTAGCAATCAACACCCGCAATCTATTTTACTTTAAGGGGGGAAAATACAGCTTTAGTTTTTTGGCGAAAATGACACAAAAATATGCTTAAAAGTGAAGGTATTTTTAGGTTATTTTAACATTGAAATTAATTACTAACTTCGCCGTTTTGAATTTAGGGACCCGAGCCTTAACAACACGGAACGGTTTAAAAAATATTAATTAAAAACAAAAGACATTCTGGTTAGCGACAACTAATAAAAACGATATATTTTTTATAGATTTATTTGTTTCACTATCGCTTTACAAAATACAGGGGCGGATAACTTTTTGTAAACAATTTTTGTTTTTTTGGACATTTCATCTAAATTAGTTTTAAATTTTAGGATTGCTGTTTCTATCCTAGCTTTCGTCTACCAAGCTCAGAAGGCAAAATAAATTATTGGTACAAAAACGTAGCCCTGAAATCAATTATTAACTTGTAAAAATTGCTATAAAGTCGAAAATTCAAAGACATGTTGGATGAGACACAGTTTGTGTAGTGTATTGGTTAACGAGATGAATGTATGCAGTTATTCTGAGAAGCAAATGAACCAGCTAGTCTCGTGGCCGTCCCACGTGCCACGTGCTTCAATCCAGTCCACAATACCTGCGCTGCAAACCCATATAATTGCTAATAAACCACCCCTATAGACTTTATTTCAGTAACAATGTCGGCTCAATTCAGTTCGGTTTTACGTTTTAACGGTTGGATTTACAGTGGGCACAGTGTTGTTAAAGGTTAGTTTTAAATAATTAATTCATTCATTATAATTGGCAATTCGTTAAAATGTTGATTTTGTGACTGTAGAGAATTTTTATCGATTTAATTGGTTTAGCGTTGCGATTAAAATGACTTGTCCGCCAAAGTACGTGTGAAAACTTCACATATTATTGATGTAGAATGTAAATTCAGCCTTTAAAACGTACATTTAATTTAATTTTAACTTGAGTTTTTATTAAAAATCATTAGTTGTTTTATTTATTGTTTTAAAAAATAACGCAGAGACTATATAGGACTCTCACATCTTTAAAATAATGAAAAATTATCTTGTTTTTAGGTTTTAGTTTTTTTTATATATTTTAAAAATGCCTAAAACATATTTAATTACAGTAATAGCAAAAAATATATCTGTAATGTCGTAGCCTCTGTACTGGCGCTCTATCTATGTATTAACAATTGAGTTGAGTGTAGTTCTTTCGTCAGAAGACAGGTTGCGCTAGCTACACTGTTCACAGCAAGCCATTGTTAATGTTTGTATATATTGTAATTAAAACAACAAAATGAGTTGAAGTTTACTAAATAACCCTGATAATTTTTCATAGAACGCTACATGATGAAGGCTTGGGTCCCTAAATTCAAAACGACGAAGTTGGCTACCAATTTCAATTGTTAAAATAACCTAACCTCCACTTTTAAGCATATTTTTGAGTTATTTTCGTCAGAAAAACAAAAGCTCTATTTTTTCCTTAAAATAAAATAGATTGTGGGTGTTGATTGCTAAGTTTTTTGCAATATCTCTTTTATGAAAACAATAAAACGGGTTTTGAAAATGTATTCAGCAATCAATATCCACATATGACAGTACTTCGAAATGAAACAAAATTTTTAGATTTATTCCACGAATTAACGGAAAAAATTACTTATTCTGTAGCATTGCTCTTATGCGAATAAGATTCAATATGGCGGACAGGGTATCCTCCCCTTAAAAAAAAATAAATAAATAAAATAAAATGGAATTGTGAAGTTTATAAACTGTATAATAGTTTGGACATTAATAATAATTTCAATGTATTATAATATGATATTGAATATAAAATGTGAATAGATTTTAGATATTTTTTCTTCCATCCATTTATTAAACCTTTTTTATGAGATTTAGAATCGTAAATATGATTTCAATAAGTTGGAAGTTATTAATATTTTTTTAACAAGTTTTAAGTGTGAATGTAATCATTTAAAGTGGCAAACAAAAATACAAAATTATTTTTGTATTTTAATTTGTTGCGTTATGATAAACAACTGAATTGTAAATTCCTTCAACTCACGTTTATTTAGCATATTTATTTCAAATAAACGATTGTTTTATCAACACCACGAAACATTTGTTCTTTGTTCGTACTGTTAAATAAAACAATTTGCAATATTTAGGAATATCGATTTCCATATAAGTAGGTCTGCGTTTGAGAGCGATAGAAGGTTATACACTCGCAGGTTACATAAGGCCACTGACCTAAATCTGGGTCGCTCACCTCGCCCAGTCAAGGCCGGCGCTTGCAGTGATAGACCCACTTGCAATTTCATCTATTCTCCGGCCGTTTTCCCCTTCTAAACTTGTGAAATTAATCATTTTTTCCGACCAGACTTGACAACGGGCCGTTTGGTTAGTCGAGTATGACGAAGTGGATAATTACGACACTTTTGGAATTACGTTTGGTGGCTATTTAGATGTCGAATCAACAAAGGATTCAGTGGTTAGACAATCAAATATATTTTCCCAACAAATAAATATAATTTAAACTATACTGACTCTAAAAAATGTATTAGTGTTTTTCTAAAATTACTATTTTATGTATAAACTGTATTTGTTTGTTAAAAAAATAAAAATATTGGTAATAATTATATCTCGAAATTAAGTTTTGACTTACACTCAAGTAGGTGTTTATTAATGTAGATGAACACATATAGCCTATCGTTAAATTCATTATAACAATTTTATATTTTTCTAATTCAAGTAGGTGAGCAGGACCTATAATTAAATAAAGTAAACCAAATAAATTGTATTGTTTTTTCTAATTCAAGTAGGTGGGCGCGACCTATAGTTAAATAAAGTAAACCAAATAAATTGTATTGCTTTTCTAATTCAAGTAGGTGAACGCTTCTGGCCTTTAGTTAAATATTCTAGAATATAATGCTGTACATTATTTTGTTTGTGTAATTCAAGTAGGTGAACTCATATGGTCTAAAGTTAAATTTTGTATATCGTTTTACAAATTACATTAAAATATAAATCATAAAAATAGTAATTAGAAAATTGTTCATTATTGGAATAAATTTAACAATTGTTCAACGCACTTGGTTAAATTAGCAATTTTTCTCAACCTTTGCTTTAGAAAACTAGTTGTTCACTAATCTGTACAATTTATAAACTCAAAAGGGCTACGTAAATACAAACAAGTACTTTTTTTATAGTAAATGACCTGCGCAATAAATAGTAAGTCTCTCGCAATAAAACACTATTCAATTAATTGTTTCTTTTTACAACTATTTAAGTACTGGGAAAACAATAAAATAGTTTTTTCATAGCAAAACTGGAAGTTGTTAATTTGGCAAATGACCATTAAACGCGATTGGCCAATGTAGGTCGGGGGATGTAGGCCAACGGGGTGACTGAACGCTAATCTAGGCCGAGGTTCGTCACCCAGCCTTGGCATTTTTGTTCATTCCCTTTTACAACACGAGAACCTAGACATCGTCCGATATCTTGCAACATTTAAATACCTGATTGTTGATGTGTTAACGCATGCAATCTCCACCTTCCGCGGTTATACAAACGTGGAGTTTGGTTATATATAACTTTAAGTTACAATGATAATATTGTAGGTGAAAACATTTAATCTATAGAGGTACGAGATTAGATAGAAATCAGATATTTTTATTTTCCATGTGTAACATACACTATATAACACTGTATTTACAGCAAAATATACAAAACAAACCAATTACAATTCTTCTACAAAACATAACACTTTTTAACTTGCTATAGACAAAACTGTTTCGCTTGTTATTATTTTTCTATGGAAAATTAGGATAAATCTGCTTAGGATTTACCTTTTTTTTCCTATCCCTCGAGTTAGAAGAAAAAGAAAGGAAAGAATAAAATCTTTCTGGAGTGCCTTCTACACTTAACACTTACTTAAAAAGTAATTATTTTAATTTTTAAATACAAATTTTAATTGTTAATCCAAAGGTGTTATCAATAATAATCAACAAAAATACAAATAATACTTCCGTGCTAAAAACAATATTAGTAAGAGTAATGCTCAACTTAATCTGCATTACAATCAATTCTATGATCTACCTTATTCATTCTTATAATTCTATTTACATTCTTCTATTTACAAAACACATCATTTCCATACAAAAAATATAACAGCCACTTTTATTTAAAAAAATACTCAATATCATTTATCTTAAACAGCCATTCTCTTACTGATTTCGAAAACTTAACAACTGTACCGCACAACTGGATCTCCTTTGGCAAAATATTGTACAATTTAGTCCCTCTGAATAGAAAACAAATTTCGAATGCAGTTAGTTTTGTTTTAGGCAAAATACTAAACAATCTTACGTTCAGGATATTTTTGGGGTTTGTAATCATTGTTTATTTCACCACTTGCTTTGAAGAAATCTGCAAGTACCTTTTACACATACAAGTATTTAAGTGGAAGTATACCAAAAATACGAACAGCAGTAGCGAATGCTCCATTTTATTTTTAAATGCCATTACTATTACAATATGTTTTTGACTTTTCGCAAGAATATAGTTAAATACCATATAGGAAATGATAATATAATTTAATAATTCAAGTAGGTGAATACCTATTGGCCATAGATAAAAACAGAACAAATTAAAATTATGTGGTTTTCTAATAGGTCTGAAAGTAGGCGACCATACATATATGGCATACAATTAGAGTATTTATACTATAGAAAGTATAGTTTAGCTACAAATAATAACTTGCATTTTTTGGAGTAATAAATATTTAGTTTTGTTTTAACATTCGTTTTTATTCACGGGTTATTTATATTTTTAAAATTTTTTTGGATATTTACCATCAGGCGTGTTTGTAAACATCGTCTAAAATATTTTGTACACAAAAAATTAGTCATGTCAGAAAAAACAATGGTAAAAATAACCTTAAGCTTCAAAAACTATTTTTGTTGAAAAATCATATTTTTGAAGTAGATAAAAAGTCCATCTTCAAAACTATGTCCGTACTCTAAAAACCTAACTGATATGAAATTCAATCTAATATTTTTACGTAAATATCGAAAATATTCCAAAGAAAATATTTTTAAGCCCGTTGTGTTTTATCATAAAGCATTTTTATGAAGACATACATAATTCTAGTTAAAAATAAACAAAATATTAGTTTCTATATTTATGTTCCTTGACATTTTATTGTTTCCATTTCCGTTTCCACACACGGAGATCGTGACGCGCCTACGACGTTATCCGGTCGTTCATATCACCCAAACCAAATAATGCCTTATAAAACAAAGCCCAGGTGTCAACGACCTTTGCAGAATGAATCCACGTCGTATCGTATATAGTCTTATGCAGAATACAAAACAAAAAGGTCAACGCACTCCAGACAAGGAAAACAACGCTGTTAACATCGATCGCTCGGAATACCAGTGACCACTCTCTGCCAGTGATTCATTCGGTGATTCGGTGACTTATTATGCAGGCTTGTCGGAATCTGGTACAACGTGTCATAAACAGTGTGCTGGCAGTTATTGAACCCTCTGCGTAATACCGTAGAACGCATTGTGTTAGGTTAGGCCTGAATTAATTCGGTCTAGTCATGAGAATTGTTCTTTTTTTTTAAATAGAGATTTTAATGCAAACTTTTAGTTTTTTTTTCTGTCAGAACGCGAATTAGTCTCTTTAAAAAAATTGTCCAAGTCCGATCGTTTTAACAGAAAATGGCTTAATCTTTGATACTGAGATTTTCTAATAAAAAACAAGATGTCTAATTTAAGTAGGCGAACACATAGAGTCTATAGTTAAATACATTATACGAAATTATGATATAATCTACTAATTCAAGTAGGCGAACACAAAGAGTCTATAGTTAAATACATTATACGAAATTATGATATAATCTTCTAATTTAAGTAGGCGAACACATAGAGTCCATAGTTAAATACCGATGCATTATACGAAATTATGATATATCCTAATCTACTAATTCAAGTAGGTGAACACAAAGAGTCTATAGTTAAATACATTATACGAAATTATGATATAATCTACTAATTTAAGTAGGCGAACACATAGAGTCTATAATTAAATACATTACACGAAATTATGACAATCTACTAATAAAATTTAAGTAGGTGAACACCTATGGACCTATAGGCTATAGTTCTAAACAGTACAAATTAAAATTATGTGCTTTTGTAATAAAAGTCGGCGACCATATATATGGCCTACAATTAAATACAGTATGACCAATTATAAAGTGTTTTTATTATTGCAGTAGGCGAACACGACGTATAAGTTAAAAATCAAAGACATTTTTAGAGCTTTTTTTGATAACCTTACATTACAAATCTTTTTATGTCACAAAATAAAGTTATTTTGAACAAAAGCTGCAGTTAATTTTATAACACATTTAGTGCAGATGTTATCAATACAATACCAATAATGTAAATACAATAAATACTAAATTAAAAAAGATTTTAAATCAATACAGTGATTTTAATTTTAATTATGAGTTCTGAAAAGCTTATTTAGATGGTTTTACTAAAAATGATTTTTTGTATTATTCGTATGAATTTAATATTTAAACTAATTTAAAAAATGCCAGTTTTAAAAGTATTTATTTTTTTAAAGAAACGCCAACTTAAAATACAACACTATAATACAAATAACATACTAAAACTAATTGTCAGACTGAACTTTGCGCCGTACAGTTTTTATAAAACTATACTTTATCAAACTTTTGGTCTGATTTATTGTAAAATAATCTAATCATTTTAAATAAGTGCAGGCCTAGATATGAACCACTCCGTGTGCTACAATTTTATCCTAACCATGCCAAACAAAAGCCACTCCAGCTCTGTTATCAGCCTATCGCGAGTACAAAACAAACGATACACGCTCTAATTTCAGTGATAACAACCCTTTCTAAATATCCTCATGTTAATCGGCTTTATTAGAATTCCAAACTGAAACAAACGAGATAAACAAAATATCTAGGTCCCGCGGTTCAACGGCCTACCTTATCGCACGTATTTCACTCTTAGATCGGGGTTCGGCAATGTTCGTGCGACTTCGGGTCTAGAGTTCGACGCTCTATGATTATCGTGTTTGTTGACCTCGCATCGGGTGCATTTGGTAACCGCATATGTTGCATGCACAAAGTCGGCCAGCATGTCCCGTTTCGTTCTAAATATTTATTATTATTTTTATACCGGCGGTGTGGAATTTTTGTGGGCGTTGTAGTCGGTTGGAAATATCTGTCGGTAGTTTTAGCGTTGGCATAATTTCTCGACAGTGTAATGCAATAACCTTGAGAAAGTACCTCTTATTTAAAACTATTGGTTCAACGTATTTGGTTAATCGAACCAAATCTATACAAAAAACTTAATTAAAAAAAATTCTTTTGAGGTTAGGAATTTTTTGTACACAAAACTTCAAGTAAAAATATTTCACAATTTGACTTTCACAATTTAACTAATTTAGAAGAAAGCGAACCTGAGTAGTTAGTTTTGAAATATTTACTGTAAAATTACCAAAAAATAAAACCCAATTTTTTAAACATGTTAGGAATTTCTCTGCCCAATAATTTGGGTTAGTAGCGCTCATTGTGGTCAACAACCGAAGCTCGGGGTCATGATACAATTGACACATAATATAGTACATTTTATTAGTTTATCTGCTTACGTTGGTAGAACTGTTATATGGTTTACAGTATTTCGTTGGAAACATTTCTTTACGTCACCTGTTCCTGTTTTGTAGTAAATTCTCCGTTAGTAGATTTAATAATTGTTATTACATTTAATGAATTAAACTACTGTAAATAACTACTGTAATAATAAAACTTGTATTGTATTTAATTGTAAACATTTAATAATTTTATAAAAGTTTTAAATGTGTGAAATAAAATAAAATATTGCAAACAATTGTGTTGAAAGCGGTAGTAATTTATGAAGTGTCAGTTATTTTTTAAACTTTATATACTCTAGTTTGACTTCGCCGTTCGTAAAACACAACTAATTCCTTTTGTAATCGATCAACCTCTCGGCTCGAAATAAACAAAGACCCCGATAATAGCCTGGTAAGTTGTGCAATAAGAAGAATGAGCGCAATATGGCGTGAGCTGCGAGCTCAATGACCTAATACTGTAGTTGTTAATACTTTCTCTTGTATATAATATATTGTAAGTGGTTATGAAACCGATTGTTGGGCAAGGCAAGGGTTTAGAAAGTAGTGGAAAAGTGAACGCCGAGATCCATGAGGCTGTGGACTGGAATAGCTTCGGGCTAATCACGTACTGTGGAAGGTATTTTTGTTTGTTTTGGTTTTTATGTGTTGGGTGCTGGTGTTGGTTCAGATTGTAAAAGTTGAAATTGAAGAAGGAGGAATACGTTTAACATCGTGTTTAGAAATGTGGGCATAATATTTACGTATAAATAATGTTGTCAAAATAAATGTAGGTACTTAACCTAAAAATAGAAAATACAATAATAGCCTATTAGAACTGGATGGGCTACCATTATATATAGTGAAAAAAATAAAATTTACGAAAAATGTGTAATGTGTATATTGATTCGATATAATTTGTATTGCTTACTACAAGAATATGAACAAGAGTTTTACATTAAATAAACGGTACATACTGGCACATACTTTCTCACAAACATATTTAAATTATTAAACAGATTCACTGTGACTTCATAATTTTAAGTAGGAGAGGGGATACATTAAAGTAGGAGAATAATAATAAATATTATTATTATTAGCTGGATGAGAATTTTTAGAAACATGCTGTTTTCTGCATATGGTAACGTACATTAAGGGCTACAAATAAGCCAAATTTTAACAAAATCGTTAGAGCCGTTTTTTTTATAAACAAATTATAACTGATTTTTTGGGGGTTTTTTGGCCAAAAATGTGGTTGTTTATCAAAATGTTCAAAATCTGTTTTCGTGCAAGTATACAGGCCTAATTGACATGTTTGGTGCAAATTTGTTCGAAACAAATTAGTTTTCTCTCTAGCTTTGTATGTTTATAGACAGACATTTTGTCAAAACCACTTTTTTGTACTCAGGAAGTCCCAAAACGGATATTTCCTCAAAAATCTCAACATCGATTTTTTGCGATCACTATACTTTCTTTATGCTATAGTATAGTGACAAAGTAAAACGCACATTCAATCCGGGAAAATTCAAGTAGGAGAAATTTGATCTTCAAGTAGGAGAAAATTAATATTCAAGTAGGAGAATATTGAGTGCAATTTTACTGTAGATATTTTTTCGTTATATTCTAAACATGTGCAAAATGTTAGAATTTTAAAAATCGTACACCCACGCTATCAAATACAGTACGGTTAAAAAGTGTTTGTTTTTATTGCCAAAAAGAACATTTTATTATTTCTTTCCCCTTACGTATTTGAGGTAATTAAAATGCTGCTCTGGAAGCGTATTGTTTAAATAAAATGCATACTCTAAAAGGACGTGCGTCATAGATTTGTGCAAGTAGAAACATTGTCGGATTAATGACAAGTGCATTGAACTGCGAGTGCATTGACATGATCGATGGGTTGTATCAATCACCACTCGAGACTTATCTATGGTTGATGACCTATTTATGTGCTGAAGACTTTAACGCATAGAATAAAGAACTGTCGATTTAATGTGCTCGATTTACTTAAAGTGTTCGAAAAGTATTTAAAACAGCTGGTACAGTATTTCGGAGTACAAATAAAAGTCACGTGTTACGCGCCAAGGGTTCCGCAACAACAAACTAACCAATAACAATAACCCTTTCGGAAAGGTTAGCTCATACTTTAGTGGTTGGAATCGGGAAAGAAGTGATGGTCGCTAAACACAATATACTGATACAGCGGGCCTAACGCACCTTTGCATGACTTTTTCACCAAAGTCAGCATACTTTATAGTCCCTAACAAGAGACATTTTTCGATGGGATAATCGACTGTAACAGTTGTGTTTAAGTTACAAAACAAAACAATCGAACTAAGTAAACTGCTAATTTATTTCCAGCCATTAGTTGGCGTATAAAAGAACAACAAGCAAAAACAATCCGGCGTTGAAGTCACCAGGGTTCATCGTGCCGTGACATAATCTAATGTGATTTATGGTAATATTTGCGATTCGCCCCTCTCCGACACCGTAGTAAACGTAGGCCTAAAGTTGTTTTGCAAAAATCAGAGCCAAAGTCAAAGACCTCTCTCGTATGCAAATGATGGGAAGAAGTGCGTAACTACCGGTCTAAACTTGACATGGTGTTGTTGCGTTCTTTCGTCTTCTTGTTTTATTGTTTTTTTTTTATTTGGTCACTAAATCCTGTGTTGTTATGTTTGGTTTAACGGGATCTGTGAAGGTGTTTGTTAGTTTGGAATAGCGTGGCAACTCTATGTTGTTTTTTAACAGTAAAAATGTAGTTAATGTAAACAAATTGGCAGTACACAAGTATATATTTAAAAAATGTTTAGCCTACCTGGCCCTCCATTTTTTACTTTCTCTTTATTTATTTTCTCTGTCTTTTATTGTTTTGTTTTTTTTTTGTTTCGTTAAATGTATTTAAAATAAATAAACAGCTTCTCATCAAGAGAAATAATATTTTTGAATATCTTCCCTCAAAATGTGATTTTTGTAGACGAAGTAATTAAAATTAAATTGAAGAAACCATTAAAAAATATGTTTCGCGACTTTTTAGACACCCTGTTTATTTGATTCTGAATCTCGCTTCGTCCTGACGTTAGATTAGATCTAAATCACCCACAAAGTTCTTATATCTTAACTATAATTTTTACCTTTAGCCCTATATACCCATAAATAATTTTTCATTAGACAATATTACATTTATTCTTAAAAAAAAACAATTGATTTATATTTTTAACAAAGTGGACACTCTTACAAATTAAAATATTATATTATGTTGTATAAAATGTGTAAATTCTGTTGTAATATATATATTGTTTGGTCGCGAGCGATCTGAACGCTATCTTACTGCAAGGAGAAAGTATCACCGGTACTTTCTCCCAGTTAGAAATGAAAAGTGAAGTTACTTTCTCCGGCTTATACTTCTCGTGCTGAATACTCTAAATGGCGTAATCTTATAAACGCAGCTGAATTTATTGTTGTCGTTTTTTCCGCTTTTAAAACTTATAATTAAAAATAATAATTTATGAAAATCAAGTAAAACTGATTGTACTAATGTTCAATGTAAATGAATAAATAACAAATGTCATAATATTTAGGGTAGTGCACAATTTTTGAAACATTTTCTTTTCTTTTTCCGCGTTGGTTACCTTTTTTGTCTTATATTTTTCACCACCTCTCTCCATTTTACCGGGAACCTTTCACTTTGAGGAAAACGAAACGCAATTAATCAATTCACGCTAAACAAAAGAAAAATGTTTTTCATTGATTGTGGGAGTGGGGTTGATGTCCCCGCTGACCCGAGTCGTACAGTACTTCCTCGTCGGAACAACGACCCGGCGGTCGCTCACCCTGCTGTCCTTGACTCTAGCGCTACGCTAAGCTCCAGTACCTCAGAAACGTCTAGAACCATCAACCAGCCTGCTCTCGCTAAATTACCTCTCCTCTCCTTGTCTTTATGCGTAGTAGTTTCGTTTCAGTTTGTTTTTGTTATGTTAATGTTTTGTGTCTGTTTGTACGAAATTTTGAATTAATATTACATTCTATCCTTTAATTGTAACATTACAGGTCTCTCAAAATATCAAAACATTGGTCAAGATAAGAATCTATAGTTTGGAGACTTTAACGCATGGTCTTACCATTTTTAAGTAGGTGAATAGTTTTGGGTTTTATTTCTACTGTGTGGATTTTCCACTAAAATTAAAAAAAATTTTGTTAAAATGCAAGCTTGCTGACACAAGGCTGTACATCGAAAGAATTTCTCTCGTCTAGACTAGAACGTATTTTGTTTGTATACAAGCATTCTTGTTTTAATAAAATCGTCTAGTTTGCGACTTTCGAACTAGATTCAACCGCCACGAATTTATACACGTCAGCACCCAGACTTGTACTACTTTAATTATTGTAGCTTGCATTTTTTGTAGTAATTTGTATTTTTTTTACTGATTATAGCAGAAATTGAAATGTTTCTAATAAATTTAATAGGCCTAGTGTTTTGAATTTTTCGCCAAAATAAACCTCAGTGAAAAAACTAATTGAAAGGATTCTGTAAGTTAATTGGTTTAGTTTTTAGCAAATTAGCAGAATATAATGCTTCTGTTTTGTTTCTTTTTACACTTATTTGTCTACATTTCTTACCTAGCATTAAATTCTTTAAACATTAATCTATTCACCTACTTAAAAAACTTAAAACCACTCGTTAAAATCTACAAAAATGCTGGTATTAAATACATTACAGTAACGTTAAAATTTAATAATAAAATAAAGTTAAAACTACTCAATACTGATTAAATTAATACATTTACGTTCAACAATAAAAACTTCTTAAGAGTTATTATCTATAAGTATGCACTTTGAAGTCATATTGCATTCGCTGCAAGAAACGTTAGTGTTATCAGAGAAGCACTGATATCATAGAATGCTATAAAACAGTGAACATTTAGGTCAGTATTGATAAAGTGGCAGAGTTCGTTGACTTGACTCAATTTCAACCAATCTTAGCGTGATCTAACCGAGTTAATGGATGGAAACATGCGATTTTTATTTTCATGGGAATTGTTTGAGTGGCGATGTTGACAAATGCTTCCGTAAGAAGTGCCACAGTACACGAATGAAGTACGTAACATTTTTTGGTTTAGTTATACATAGAGGGTACTAAATTGTGTTACAAGTGATGTATACTTACACGGCTAATAGTTTTTATTACGGTGTATCTCAAAACCTGCTTACTTGTAATATTATTTTTAGAATTACACCGAACTGAAAGGTAAAAGGTGAACGCCGTTCGGACGCTTTTCATTGTTTTAATATTAAATACTAAGAATTGACTGGAAGAAGGTGTATATATAGAGTGTCGCGTAATACAAATAAATTATAATAAATTTATAATTTTGTTTACTCATAAGTTTTAATTTTGAACTTTTCAATTTTTTGAAAGAGCTTGGTACGGTTCGTTATTTTAAACATAGGCGAAACCGAGAACAACAGCGCTAATCTTATACATTTGTAGAAAATGTTACATACAACGAAAATTCAACTAACCTAAAAACATTGTCACTTTCAATTCCAGAACTCAATCGTCCAAAGAAATGACCAAGCAACAATCTGACGAAATTTTGAAAATTCTGAAATCGAAACTATTTTCGATTACTCTTATTTTTTCCCCAGCGACTGAGTCCCCGAATAACCGACCGCCAGTGAAGCGGTAATATTTTAATTTCATTTTCATCAGCCCAAAACTTGTTTGATCTCACCCAAACATGCGTTTCCTTTCGTGCACATTCCTAAACGGAGAGCGAGCGAGAGAGAGGATATTTTCGTGGGCCGCCGAGTGGGTTTCGTGAAGGGGGGTGGACCGAGATTCTTCGGTCATTGAATGTGTACCAGTGGGGTAAGTGACTCGGGTTGACCTCAGACGCGAGCGTCGTCGAAGATTTCCGACCGGAGCCGAAGCGACGGGTCACTGTCCCAAAGCAACCTAGAAAGTGAACTGCATCATGGAACGAACATGAGCAGTAACATTTTTTTACCATCGTTAAAATCTCCAAGTACTGATTTTACGACACTTCCTCGAGTGTTTCGTTCCGTGCAATTTTTGAGAGAATGGTTTTACTGCCGCTTGCTTCTTGTTGGAACAAATGCGGGAGATATTTCGAATTACTTTATGCCCTGAACATATGTAGTTTATAGAAATTGTAAACATAATTTTCTCACAGTTTGTGCTATAAACTTATATATATCACACGTATGTGCGAATTGCTGATTTTATTTAAAAATTTACAGATACTATTTCAGTTTCAATGTTAAAAGTTACATAAACATACTAAACTAATAATCCTTACCGTAAACAGAAACACAAACAAACTTAAAACACCAGAATTTCATTTTGGTCCGTTTTCAAACATTACCAACATTTATGTTTTAAATCATAAACTCTCCTACTTAAAAAAAATGTACATTGTTAGTGTGTATTGTATACAAAGTTGGTTTGTGATTACAAACGTTTATTTTAGAAATAGTCAAATCTCCTACTTAAAAATCGAAAGTAATATACTTGGTAGATTTGTAATGAAAACATTGTTTTTAAATCTTAAAATCTCCTACTTAAAAAACGGATTTATACATTGTTGGTGTAATGTATACGATTTTGGTTTGTGGTTGCTATCGTTTATTTTTTAAATAGTCAAATCTCCTACTTAAACTTCAGAAATATTATACAAAGTTGATTTGTGATAAAAACATTATCTTTTAAAGTGTAACCTCTCCTACTTAAAAACGGAGCTGTACGACGTTGATTTGTGGAGGTTAAACTTGCTCCAAAAGAGGAATGAACGAAAAACTACACTTATAATCATCTCACTTTAACAAAACATTAAAAGTGAAACTCATAACTTCTGACAGAAGTCCGTCAGTTAATATTTATTACGGGTTTGGTTTAACTCCCCTTTTATTTTCTGTCATACACTTGCCCTTTTCGTCCTTGGACACTTTCCTTTTCGCTATTATTTGATTTGTGTCCCCACCCTTAAAGGCACTAAAATCACTCTCACTAAACGACCTGTCGACTTTCCCAAAAATTGCCGCCATCGAAAGAATGACGCGTTTACTACTAGAAATATGGCCTTCCAATAAAACCTTCCCTTTTAGTCCTGTCCCGAGCCGGCATCACTTTCTTTAGATTTACAACTTTCGTGTCCCAGATCTGATGGGGCGTTGTCAAATTTTGTTTTACGGGCACTTTATGACAGGGTCTGCAATAAAAGAAGCAATTTGAAATGAATGGAAAAAAAAACAGAACATCGTAAAATATTGTTTTTTTTAATCAATAAAAGAATACAACAATGCGTAAGATCAAATGTTAGCTTTTCGAGCTGATATTGCTTATTTAAATTTGTATACAATATATGTGAAGGTTTAACTTTTGGGTAATGTTTTAATAATCAAGTAAAATGTAATTTAACGTTTTTTACAAGTTTTTTGATCTTTAGTTTCTGATATTTCACCAGAAGAATCAATTGTTGTCTTCATAAAGGTTATAGTTTATACGAATTTATTAATTTATATTATTTAAAATTATTCCAGTTTAAAAAATGAAAAAAATCGCACAGCTTTCTGAAGGCAGAGTGATCAATAAACGTTTCACTTGGATTAATTAATTCCAAACCGAAATAGTTACTTATGTACAACTATAATGGGGTGCGCGGTGGGAGGGGGGAAGTGAGTGACCCGACTTGAGGTGAACGAACATCATCGGTTGCCATAGTAACGCTGGACCAGTTCAATGGCATCCCTGCATTCCACGCAATATCACATTGTACATTATGTAGACTTGCTTAATACAATTTAAAAACATTATCAGAAATAGGTATTACTAATTATTTTGTGTTTTCGATTTGTTTAGGCAGTGAACTTAAAAATACAGTAAAATTAACACTGTTTAAGACACTGCTATATTGATTTTAGTACAAATATCAAATTCGTTCCCCTACGAAATTTTAGTATGCTCGCCTGCTTATTTGATCTGGTTTTCGCCTACTTAATTTGGTCTTGTTCGCCTGCTTACTTTTACTTCAAAACGCACTATTCTACTTGACTTTTACTAACCTTGTTGTTTGTTTACTTACGAAATAATATTAATGATTTTTTATAGAGTTTGAATATGCATTTTATTAAACAGATAATTTTCTATTGAATTTCTTATAAAGGCTAAAAAAGATTTAAGAAAATAATGTTTAAAAAAAAATCATATTTTAAAGAGTATAACAAATTTTAAATTTGGTTCTATGTATCTGTTATTGGAGCTGTTTTGCACTGTTATAATCTAAAATACAGAAACAATATCTGTATAAGCAAACTGTTACGGGAATAATATACACATAGACTAATATGTTTTAAAATAAAATTACGCTTCAAATCGTAATACATGCTACTGAAACTACATAAAAATAAAAGTTATTTAATCATAATTGAGCCGTAGAACCGAATCATCAAAACAAGTGTTCGGAATTTGGCAATGCGCACTGTGCTGGTGTCCTTGGCCGATCGTTGTCTGGGTAATTCAGTCAAGGTTGATGACCCCCATTGTCAGAATGCGCTGCGCACGGTGGTGGGAGTCGGCCAATCGCGAGCCGTCTATAACAGCCATCCGCTCTCCCATTGGTTCAATACTCTCGGTGTTGTCAGTGACCTTCCGATTTTGAAAAACGCGCGGGTATTTTTATTCATTTTTCTCTATCCGCTAAAATATGTCCCCCACTCTTTTTCTCCTTTCCACAGTTCCCTCTCTACGGTCCCAAACAGTTGTATCCTAACCTAAACCAATAAGGGCTAGAATCGCGTGGTAACTCGTACAGGTGTGACGACCGTGAAACCTTATGTATCATTGAACTTGGTCGGACTTTATATTCCTATACTTTCACTATCTCGCTATACGTCCTAGTGGATGGTTGTATTCGGGGTGTTTACGTTCGGTTAACCCTTTTGATATAAAGTTATTATTGACTGCATCGTATTTGTGTTGTGTGTATTTCAGTGTTGTGACTATGTTTGTGTAGTGTGTTTATTTATTTTATTTATATCCTAAAGTGATAATGGTATTATCAGATTGTTGCGACGATTCCCAAATAATGGTTTACGAAATGTTATCTCCCACTTCGAATCATTATCATCATTTAGAACAAGCTATGCCTACTATGTATTACAATGATGATGATTGTCATATAGTTAATGATTATAATATGCCGACTACTCCAGTTAGTGTGGATAATACGTTAATGCAATTTTCAACCATGTCGAGAGAGCCGGAACTTAAAATAGGTTCGTTCAATTATTATATATTACAGATTTCTAGTATACTTGAACATTAACCTTTTAAAACATTAATAACGTCGACAATAACTCACTTTCAAATTTTAATATTAAATTAGTACAGTTAAAAGTAGTATAATATTTCCTGAAAAGATTTAAATTCATAGATTTAAAATATTATTTAATTTCTTTAAATATTAATTTAGTATATGTTAAAACGGTCCTTGAGTTATTATTTATTTGTGATTGTTCGCCTACTTTATAAAATTCACCTACTTTAATTTACTTAAGTGAAACAAAATTGCTCCCCTACTTTAAATTTAAAACTATAAACGTATAAACATATTCACCTACTTGAATTTACTTAAGTGAAACAAAATTGCTCCTCTACTTAAAATTTTAAACTGTTAACGTATATACATATTCACCTACTTAAATTTACTCAATTCAAAAAAAAAATTGCTCTCCTACTTTAAATTAAAAACAGTAAACGTATAAACATATTCACCTACTTTAATTTACTTAAGTGAACCAAAATTGCTCCCCTACTTAAAATTTAAAACTATAAACGTATATACGTATTCACCTACTTGAATTTGCTAATAGTAAAAATTGCAAGCCTCCTTTAAAATACTAAATATTGTTAATAGACAATAAACTCACATTTGTTCGGGATAATCGTTTTATGCTACACTTGATCATTTCCTACATGCATGTCCTTGTTTTAATTCGCTTCCTTATTCATTGATAATTGGCAACCCGCGAATTTGGCGACTGGCCTTCGCCAGCATTCAAGGGAGTCCACTGTGTGTTAGGTTCACCTTGTACGACAGCCGTCTGGAAATGAAGGTTACTATAAGATGTGTTTCCGGTCTGTTTGCAGAATTTGATGGAACTACAGTCCTGTGCAGAGTTTGTGGTGACAAGGCTTCCGGCTTCCATTACGGAGTCCATTCCTGTGAAGGTTGCAAGGTAAGGAAATCTTTACAGAATTTTTGTTAAATAGACATTGGCAAGTAAAAATATCTGTACAAAATAACAACATTGTGTTCTTTTTCAAGTTATAATAGAGCGGGAAATTTTAACTACAAAAATAATAAAACGTTAAAGTTTTATTTTATTCTATATTAAAAAACAAATTGATATTATTGAAGTAACGTAACAAAATTTCATAAATCACAACTCCAGCAGGTAGATATTACGAGCGAGGTAATGCAACGACGCGATGTAATGCTTTCTTCTTTCTTCCACGTTGCGTCACACGTGAAAGTAGATTCACCAGACTAGATATCCCCTTCTCCTTTCACCTTTCTTCGGTGCATTTCTTCCGACCACTTAGCTCCGTCTACTGCTTATGTCGTCACCGGTTACACAGTTAATTACTATATCTGTGTTTTTCGATTTCGTTCGTTTAAAAATAGTGGAACGATTGCTTTTTATAAATAATTACACTTTGTATTTTATGCCTTTAAACTAAAATGTACGTAAAAATCGTGTAAAATAATAAAAACGTACGGAAAATACGCATTTCATAAATTTTGTTGAGATATTATTTATTTGTCAATGCAAGATTTGAGATGGAATTTAGAACTTATATATCTAAAAACAATGTTGTTAAACAATGCTTGTACTCTCTAAATCAAATTTACAAAACTTAATGTTTAAAAAAATACGAAATATTGGTTCCGGAAATTGTACGATGGTTAAAATGTGCACAATTTTTACTTTTAGCCCAAAACTGTATACGCTTTGTCTCGTGGCCGTGACCGTCAAATTATTAGAACCCCATATCAACTTCAATTTGGCAACTGGAGCTCATTTCTTTGTGTTAAAATGGCCCTGAAAGTTTTGGGAGTTGAAGGTCGGACAAACGGAGGACACTGGCCTCGGGAACCGCCTCCGTTCCCCCTCGTCCGTCTCCACACATTGCACCCACATTATATAAGCTGTCAAAGCCCAACGCCAGGTAGAATTTGGAAACAAACAAATTTTCTCGGGTCGTTCCGCCCTAGATTTGCTTTGTTTCGTAACGTTATTCGTAACTGAAACGTCGTAATTCGAACAAAAGACCGCTCTTGCGCGTAACTGTAAGTTTGAAGAGATTTACAGGTTTTGTTTTCCTTTTCTGTTTAAGTAACAGTGAATTGCATAAAAACAGGGCAAAACTGTCCTTAAAGTCCGTAAAACTATTTTGGCAAACAATAAGACGGTCTAACGTTCCCCTACTTTAAAACAAATTCTTTGTCTAAACGTTCGCCTGCTTTAAACAAGTTTCTCCCGCTTAAAAACAATCTCCTACTTAAAAATACCGTCTTTCGCCTACTTCAACAAACCTTTGTTGGAGAAATTAACGCTTTAAAGTTAGTCTATTTCTTAAGAAATTTTTTAATAAAATAAAAACTGTTCCGTAAAATGAACGTGTATAAAACATCGGTTACTTTTGCCACCGGGTTTTAAAACTACAAGTAAACTCCAAGTAAGTTTAAGGAAATATAAATCTTTAAATAACGTAGATTGCAATGGCCGATGCAGTTTGTTACAGCGCAACGCAACGCTTCTGGCGGAATTATTCTGCAACTGCATGTCAATGACCCAACAACATGATAGATAACGAACTCGACATGTGACATTCTTTGTTCGTGTTATATTTACGTCATCACAGATTAAACACTAATCCTGTTTGCATTTTGATACAACGTTCTCACCTGCTGCAGTACGCTCGCGTTTGTTGTGTCGTCTGCAATTAACCTGGAATTGTAATTGCAGTTTTGTTCGAGTTTATTTTAAAAATTTATAGGTAGCCTGGTACTTGTAAAAGTGATGGAGTCAAGTTTTCGGCCTACAAGTCAAACTAAACTCCAATTTTAGGCCTTTCTGGCCTACAATTTGATTTTGGATAGTAAAATGTAGTCTATTGATACTTGTAGCACAGACTATACAATTACTTAGTAATTCTATAGTCTGTGCTTGTAGTGACATATTTTTGTATACGTTATGAATAATGTTTTTTTTTTGGGTGGTAGTTAATTGGGTGAGTGTTCGCAAAAGATGAAAATATATTTAACAAAAATTTAAAATATTGAAAATGTTTGAAAATTCATCTATACTTATAAAAGCCAAATACCATTGACTCATCACAGTTTCTCCAAAAACACGAGGCCTACAAGCACGAAATTTGGCACTAATACTCTTTATAGGCTCTAGACTCGCTAAGAAAGGGTTTTAAAAAATTCGAAATTTTAGGGGGGTTTGGGTCAAAGTTACTAAAAAGAAACACCGAACGGATTGGAATGAAATTTATTATGTTGCTTATTCTAGTTTTTTTTTTTTTTTTTGCTTTCCATGCCACTTTGGGCCTTTCGGCTAACGAGCATGTTTTTTTGGGTTTTTAATATTTTATGGTCCCCCGCGGGATTTGAACCCGGGACGTCTTGCTTATGAGGCAAGTACCATAGCCGTTGAGCTATGACAGAGGACTTGCTTTTGCTTATTCTAGGGCCCTAGGTGCTCGCTAAGAAAGGGTTAAAAACAAATCGAAATTTTAGTGGAGGTTTGGGAGGGGGGGGTCAAAGTTACTAAAAATCCGCATAAGAAATACATAGTGTAATATATTTATTGATGTAATATATTTTTTGTTAATATACATTTAACTTTGATTTGTATATCCGTGCAAAGCCGGGTCGGGCCAGCTAGTAAATTATATATGAAACAAAATACAGTACATTGTACCTTCTTACTCTTGGTAGACGGAAACTTTTTCATTAACGTTTAAACGATGCACGGGGCCCAATACATTAATTGACCAATTTGTTGATTCGTCCCTTATCAACGCATTCGTCATCGGTCTTTGACCCGTCTTTCCCCTTCACCTGTACATTTCCCAGAAGTTGGGTTAGGAAATGTTTTCCTTGGAGAGATACTGTTTTGATGCAATCTGAGGGTCGACAACCTACTAGTGAGTTCTTGGAAATAGGCGTGTCGGAAATACCGCTCTTGCGTGTCTTTCCACTGGCTTGTTTTGTTTTCAGCCCGCCGTCGATTTATTTTAGTTTATCGACGTTTATTAACTCGAATATTATCGTTTACTTGTCTACATTTTGTAGGGGAACGGTTTGAAAAATTCGAGATTCGTTTAATCGATATACTTCGAGCGATATTGATTTTGTACTGTACCTGTGTTTAGGCCTACAATAATTGGAGCGACCGTATATTGTTTGTCACATTTCAGAATCTTCTCCAGAACGGATGTTGTCAAACTAAACATTTAACTTAAATAAAGGAAATAAATAAATTTATTTCAATTAAAAAAATTAAATAA
>JAGFPH010000508.1:330169-363488 GCA_018207615.1 Philaenus spumarius
ATACTTGCCTTTAGTCTTTAAAAAATGCTCGCCTTCTTTATTAATAAATACGGAACCCGCATGTGTATACACCATCTCCTACTTGAATGTAATAAATTTAAAAACTGCTCGCCTACTTTAACTGTTGTGTGGTTTGTTCCAATGCATTTATACACTACACTATATCACGCCTTGTTTTAATAAAGAGTGCCGACTTATCATAACCAAACCACTCTACCAGAATAACGTTATTCCCACACTGACAAGGAAGCTGCCTGCATACGTTATGCACAATTGTTTTTCTACCGTTCTAAACAATAGACGGCGATGCATGCTCGACTGAAAGACTTCTAGGAAATAGTTACAGCGTAGACATAACGGGTTCGAGTGCATTCGCTACGGCCGTCCGTATTGCTCTGTGCAATTACTGTACCGCCGCCATTTTATGGTTAGAGTCTGTTATTTTTAGCAGTAAGTCACGATATTGGCGGGACTTAGTGTACCGTAGTGTTAGAAATTACAAGAATATCGATCCAACATGTGTTTATTTTACTAATCAATTTTTTAATGTTACAAATTATACTGAGCCATAACATTAAGGCTCTTCTTTTCCTTGAAGAAAACTCCCGAGTGTACAGTATGATTTCAACGTAAAAGGCCTGACTGAAGCCGCAAAATCGTTGAAACATGCATCGTAATAACGTGTTTCGGATTATATTTATAAATTAATAATCTGGGAAACTACTTTAAGGGTCGGCTCTAGCTGTCGGCCATGTTGGGTGACACTCTATAAGACCAATGTTAAATTAAAATCCATATTTTTCCTTTATTTTTGGTCGGATAATTATGAACGATATGTCATTTTAAAGCTATGGCCAATATGCATGCAAATGGCTTTTCCAAAAGTAAGAAAAACATTTTGTTTAATATTTATTAACAATTTAAAACATTGATTTTTAATATTTTTTTACGTTGTCACTATTAATTATAGCGAAAAATTACCAAGCCATTCGAATAAAGAATTTTGTCCCCAAGAGTGTGGTATTTTTTTTAAAACGCTATTTGAACAATTGCGGATTTTAAATGGATTTAGGCTGAGCAATGTCCGTGTAACCTACTGCCGCTATAGGGTGATTTTAAATATTTCATTACGTTGTAACTATCAATTATAGCGAAAAATTACCAAGCCATTCGGATGAAGAATTTTGTCCCCAAGAGTTTGGTATTTTTTTTAAACGCTATTTGAACAATTGCGGGTTTTAAATGGATTTAGGATGAGCAATGTCCGCTTAACCTACCGCCGCTATAAGGAGTCGCAGGTGGTTTTCTGTTTTACTAGAGCCTACCCTTAAGTTATAAAGAAGGCTTTATATTTTTTACGTGTTTACTTTAAATATGGAAATTATTGCTTAAAACTCCCAAAAAATTCGTTAAAAATAGTCGATTTTTACTCAGTTAAACTGCTGATTGAAAGGAGTTGCCGTCGATTTCTTTCAATTATGAGGTATAAGACAAAAGCACAAAGCCTTTAAGAACAATTTAAGATATTTCACAACTTTGTAGGTTGAAAAACGGCGTCTGAAACACGTTAGTACGAAGTGCATATTTTTGCTGTTTTACGCAAGGCATAGAAGACCCTTAAAAAAATGTTCTCTGACGATTTTTCTCTGGTAGAAATAATACATAACTTTGAATCTTTAGAAATAAATTTCCTTGTAGATTTGGTCGAAAGTATTATATATTAAAGTAAACAAGCAGAATCACGTCAAGTACAATATCTGTGTTGCGTGTAGTTAAAATTTATTCTCAAATTTTGGAAGCTTACATATAAAAACAATCGTACTGTGTTCGGCGGCAATAGCGCCGTGCTAGGCCGACTCTCGCAACCCGCTCTACAGTTCGGCGATTCACCGCCACATAAGCTGCAGGCGCAGGTCAAAGTCCTAGCGGTTAACGACTCGCGATGCAAATTCCCTCTTTATAGACCTAAATTTGCAATGTGTTAATGCCAGTGTTCTAGATTTTACACGTGCTATATTACCATAAACTGTAAACAATATGCCCGTTCCGAGCTTGTATCTTTACGTACTGACCCGATTGTCTAAGCTTTCTTTTAGCGTTCAGTGTTGTCGGTTTTGTTTCTACAGTATTTCCAAATATAAATACAGTAGCAGTAGTTTGGTATACATTCAATTAAAGACATCAATATAACTGGAAAACTTGACTTTTTATTTAATAAAATTAAGTAGACAACTACTTATATTTTGTAAAACGATTATTTTGACAATCTCAATCTTTTTGTAAATAACTACTTATATATTTTGTTTATAATAGTACACTTTGACTATCTATTAAATAGAGAAATTTAAAATTATACAAAAACGCAATGATATTCACTTACCTTTATTGCAATTTCAATAATTTCGAATGTTCACCTGCTTTAATCGCAATTGTAAAAGTTTTCGTTGTATATTCACCAACTTGAATTTAATAAAAACATATTCAATATTCACCTGCTTTAATAACAATTATGTTAAAAGATTTAAACAGATACTCGCATACTTTAATTATGATTACAGTGTCTGGTATTTGCCGTTCGGTTTCCAAACAGCATAGACTTCCTATTGTGACGTGTTGCCCGTATCGGTAATTATCAAAATAAATATACTCCGGTTGTTTATACCGAATGTTCTAGAAAAATGTGTGTCGATTCCTTCCATTGCGCCACACACGACCCTGGGTAGGGGGAAGGGTCGTTGGCCCTGCGCCCTGACGTCATCAAGTCATTGCCCCAACAAAACACTTCAATTATCTCGCTCTTATCAGTTTATTCAGGTCACACAGATCCAAAGGGATTAGTAATTTCGTCTGTTACTTTTTTTTAACGTTGTTGTTCGGCGGATGTTTAATTTGTTTTGTTTCACTTGTTTAGATAAACATTTTAAGTGTACCTGTATTTATAGTATATATTACGAAATAGCAATCATCATAATTTGATAACCTTTTGCATTCAAAACAAATATCGCCTACTATTTAGGCTATTTTAATGACTTATTGAGTTTTTAAAAAAGCTAAAAAAAATGTTTATTAATTTGTATAAAGGTGAAATTATATTGAACACTTAAGTTTTATATTGTGTTAATCTTAAACTGTATTATGTAAGATTAAATTTTTAGCAGATGCGTTCTCCAACTTACATTGTAATTTTTATTGTATCCATTGGATTTTCTTCTACTTTAATTGTAATTTTTATTGTATCCATTGGATTTTCTCCTAATTTAATTGTAATTTTGAATGTATCCATTGGATTTTCTCCTACTTTAATTGTAATTTTAATTGCATCCATTGGATTTTCTCCTACTTTAATCCTAAATTTGAATGTACCCATTGGATTTTCTCCTACTTTAATTGTAATTTTGAATGCGTTATTTAATTGTCTCCTACTTTAATTATAAAAGAAAACTGGCTTCTCTTAAAACAAGAATCTGTAGAATTCGTTTCATTTTCTTTTGACCTCAACATTTTAAATGTATATTCATCTGGAAATTAGTCTATAAAAAATCGCAGCTAATTTTGTTTAACCTTTTAATGACAAGTATAGAAGGCAATAAATGTTAGAACTAGCAATACAGTTACGAAAATAATTTACGAACATTTAAGAAAATACCGTTTTCCGCCCACACAAATTGTTTTCTCCCTAAAAGCCATAAATCTATACCTTGCGGACCGCAAGACTTTTTGTGGGAAACGAACGGAGTACCGTTGACCCTAAACAATACTACCGAGTCTATTAGGGGTGGTCGTTGTAAGACAAACAAGTAAGTTTCCGGAAATGGAAAATAGGCCCTAAATAAAAGCTGGAAGGAACCGACAAGCGTGAAATTGTATTACTCTTGGTTTCTTGGAAGCGTAGGGTGACTGGACACCTCGAGAACAGGTTGCAAGTAGCACAGAGCGAGCGTCATACGCCTACAGTTAGTAAGAATGACGCCATTTTGTACAAATAAACAAGTTCATTGCTCGTACTGCAGTTTGCTTTGCTTTGTTTTATTAATCGTAAGAACGGTGTAGGCTTATAATTTGTTCAATAGCTTTCTGAAATTGAATTATCTTAAGATTTAATAGTTTGTAATGCATCCACTTTTTATGTAACTTTACTGTATACATATACTTTATAAGTATGTAACAATTTTATTTTATTTACAAGGAAAATTGTATACAGCTGTATTACTTTTATAAAGTAGGCGAATAAATAATCAATACAAACTTTTAAAATTGCAAATAAAGTAGGTGAATAAATGTAGGCTATAAATTGTAATTCAAGTAGGCGAACAATTAAAGAAACCTCTTAAATTACAATTCAAGTAGACGAATATGTACAAAAGTTTAAAATACAAATAAAGTAGGTAAACAAATCTCCTAAACCGATATTTCATTCTACAAAACCTAGATGATCACAGTATTAGACTTCCCTACGTTTCTATTCTGACAAACTTCCCGAGTTAAATTCGGTTTTTTTTATTCAAACGCAGACGCAAATCGCGAGACTGTATCGCGGAAAACGCGACAACTTTCGTTGGTAGGGCGATAAAACGCGATCACACCGTGGACGTTTGACAACGGGACTTTCTACTATTGAGGTAGTCCTAGGCCCCGGTACGATTTAGGCCAGTATGTATGTGTGGGAGGTTATTGAACTCTGGTATCGAGTTCGTTAACCCGCCACTAACTGTTTACCTATTGTCAAAGTTAGCAAAGTTAATTATTGATTTAATTTTCCCGCCTTTGTCGTCCGGAACGTCTCAAGGCGGTCGCGGCGATGTTTCGTTCTTTGGAAGTTTGAACGAGTTTTTCTTAATATCTTGAAATTGTCCGGGTGATAAATATGCAATAAATATTCGCCTACTTGAATAAGAGGTTTCTTTTATTGTTCGCCTACTTGAATTATAATTTATAGCCTACATTTATTCGCCTACTTTAATTGTATTTTAAGCTTTTTGTAAATATTCGTCTACTTGAATTGTAATTTAAGAGTTTTCTTTAACTATTCGCCTACTTTAATTACAATTTATAGCCTGCATTTTGTTCGCCTACTTTAATTGTATTTTAAAGAATACCAAGATATAATGCAATAATCTTTTATTATTATTTATTTAAAGACCTCATAGAAACAAAGTCCACCTTAGATTTATTTGCCAGTATCCCAACTAAACTACAAATACAAATAATTCGTTTAAACGTCAAGCACCTGTAACGTAATAAACATGAAAGCTCGCCAAAACGGTACCGTTTAAAAATACTTACTAGAATGATTCTAAATATACCCCACGGGCTTGTCAATATTAGGTTAGGGTTATTTTCATAAGCACAAGCCTCACAACAGGTGAAAATATTTAGTGACCTATGGGTCTGACAGGTTCGATGACCGCTCTTGTGGCTGCCCTCAATTCCAATTTGTGCAGATCTATAAAGGACTAGCATTTACATAATAGCTTTCCTTTATCCCACTCTCTGCCTTGCCCCCTACTCGCTTTATTTCTTAATCCAATTACGTTTTTGCTTGATCGTTTGAAGTATCCACACTTCTTTGTCGATTTTCTAAAAAAAAACAAAAATAGTTTACTAGAAAATAATTTAACAGTTTTATTTGCAATTTTTGTGCCAATGGTAAATTAACACAATAGTTGGTGCGTGTATTTTTTTGGTCTCTGTTCTATAAATAATATTATATGCAGTGTACATAATTAATTTAGTAAAATCCGTGTGTATTTAGACGATTTCGTATTTAAGTGGGTGATCGACCACTGAAAAACGTTAGTTCAAATAATGTTGGCGAATATATAAAGAAAATGTAGGCTGTAAATTGTACTTCAAGTAGGCGAATAATTAAAGAAATCTCTTAAATTACAATTCAAGTAGACGAATATTTACAAAAAAGCTTAAAATACAATTAATTAAAGTAGGCGAATAAATGTAGGCTGTAAATTGTAATTCAAGTAGGCGAATAGTTAAAGAAAACTCTTAAATTACAATTCAAGTAGACGAATATTTGCAAAAAGCTTAAAATATAATAATTAAAGTAGGCGAATAAATCGATTAAAATAAAATTTTCCATAATAAACTAGTCGATCAAAATAGTACAAAACTTACTTATTAGTAGGCATATAGGTACTATTTCACGCTAATATTAAGAAAATTACAAACTTGTAATTTAAAATTTTACGAAACAAACAATATTTAATAATTAATTATGTTTACACTTATCAAAAGATCAAGTCAGTAGTTTGCACATGCTCAGTGTTAAAAGCAGGTGAGCGAATATTTCTTCAACGGGACATTGCAGCTTTACAATTTCTTTTGATCGGGAAAACCTTAAAAATAAATTAATATAAACATTTACCTAAAAAACTGCTATCCATTATAATGCAAGTGTTGAAATTGTACTGGGCCGGGAGGTAGGGGGAGAGGGGGGACACTCTCACTTTCTCGCATTGAACTGACATGCCCCGGGAGGGTCGACGGCCTGGAACTAGGTCACTTCGAGTAACAGTTCCCCCCAGCCGTAGCTTGGTATCCTCAGTCCATGCCTTGAATTCAAACGTTCAACATGGGATGTGTGTGCCATTGTGATATCATGGCTCCTAATGAGTTACCAATAGTTGATAGTGAACATTCTTCTTCTGCTTCACAGGGATTCTTCAGACGCAGTATCCAACAGAAGATCCAGTACCGACCGTGCACCAAGAATCAACAGTGTTCGATTTTAAGAATAAACAGGAATCGTTGTCAGTATTGCCGCTTAAAGAAGTGCATCGCTGTTGGAATGAGCAGAGATGGTGAGTTTTTAGTTTTTGTTTTCAATTAGTGGTAGAATTAAAAGTGTTTTTTATCGTTATCATCGAATTAAAAATAGTAAACTTTAGTGTACAACCATATTAATAATTTTATTTTAAAATAAACACAATGAAATCAAATTAAAATGAAAAAAATAGTACTTTAAAAAGAAAAAAAAAAATTTTCTTTTGTTCAAATTATATAAATTTAAAGTTCAAAAATTTGTATCATGTTAATATTGTTCGTTGTATAAACATTAATATTTTATTATCGTTTTAAATATTCAATGACCAGGAAATTAATATTTGATAAAAAGAACATTGCATGAAGACATATTGTTTTAAGTTCATAAAACTAACTTAACCATTGGTTTACAATTTTAGTTGATGTGTGTTATGTTTGAAGTTATTGAAACAAAATATATAAAACTAAGTCTAAAATTTTTTCTTAAATAATAAACTTATTATTTGAACAACTATAATAACTAGAAATCTTAAATAATAAAAGTAAACTACTCATATAAACACAAATAAGAAGTAAATCAAGTAAAATAAAGTGTATTTCATGAATAAACTTCCTTCATTTGATCAAACTAACCCAAAAACATTAATTCACGAACAAACGCAACACACAACCTTGTTCGAATATTGCAGGCAGCGTATTCTATGAATAAGTTACGGAAACTGGGTCAAATTGCGTTACATTAGTTTGGGAGGTTATGTATTTAAAATAGGCTACCGTGAGGCTAACGACCTAAGCATATTGCAGCAATTGGACCTCGAGTTTTGGGGTCAGTCCGCTCGTAGCGCTAGTTGCGATCTGGCTCACGAAAGTGTTTTACGTAATCAGCCTAAAGAAAGTTCCATTCACCTCGATTAATGAGTTACACATGGTATGGGTCAACGTCGCCCTGTTTTTATTTGCAATTGTGTAATATATTTTGTAATTTGTATTTATTGCGGACAGTTTGTTTGAAAGTAAAGTTTAATGTTGTAGTAACTTTGGATTAAAGTCCTATAACAGTTGAAAGTATAGCCTAGACTATATTATAATTCTTTGTACTTAGTATTTGTTTGTCAATGTTTGTTTTTCATAAAATTAGTTTTTCAGTATATATTTTATCAGAATAATATAAAATTAAATAAATTAACCATTTAATTTGCCATCTTAAAAACAATCCTTTTTAAATAAATTATTCGCCCACTTTAAAACAGTATTATTCGCCCAAATTTAAAATAATCTGATTCTCCCTCTTAAAATTATTAATATTCCCCAACTTTAAATCAATTTTATTAGCCCACTTTAAAACAGTATTAATTCGCCATCTTAAAAAATGATCTTATTCTCCCGCATAAAAATATTATTTACTCCCAAACTTTAAATCAATCTTATTCGCCCGCTTTAAAACAGTTTTACTCGCCAACTTTAAAATAATCTTATTCTCCCATTTAAAAATATTATTTATCCCCCAACTTTAAATCAATCTTTTTCGCCCTCTTTAAAACAACATTATTCGCAAACTTTAAGACAATCTTGATCTCCAACTTAAAAATATTATTATTCCCCAACTTTAAATCAATCTTATTCAGCCGATTTAAAACAGTATTATTCGCCAACTTAAAACAACGCTTTTAATGTTTAACAAATATAACTACATTGTGAAATAAGCTCATTCGCTATAAGAACGCTGCCGCGTTTCAAAAACACTTGGAAATTCAATTGGTTGACGCTATGTTATACATTATACAGCAATATATATATATATATATATAAAGTAAACAAAGGTGCAGATAAATGTGGTAATAACAATTTTTGGAATCATGGTGACAAAAATAATAAAATTAATAATTATAGTATTATTATAAATTATTATGATAGTATATTTAAATTTCAAATTGAATAGTGAGCTTTTATTTCTTTATAAACAATTTTGGGAGCAATGCACTCTGTATAGCGCTTAAAAAACCCCTAACCGGTTCCAATGACCTGCCACACAGAGAAAATACAATCTTGGATTACATCAACCCAGTGAAAGTGGGATTGCATCAAACTAGCTGACTTTACTTCCTGATTAGAAAGTCGAAGCCTTTCTCTCCGGTTGTGGTCGCTTAATAGACTTCATGCTAATTTGCCCGTTTCCGATTTTAATTGTTTGGTTTGTTGAGCAATCTGTTGATTCCACGCAACATTGAAGTTGTTATTTTCATTCATGTATACAGGTCTTTGCCTTTGTTGTGAATTTAAATGTCCGACTTATAACAATAAACTCATTTGATTTTCAAAATAAATAATTGTAAATCGTTAGGCTATTTCTTTATTTGCATTGTTTAAATATAAACGTACGCATACACTTTAAAAAAATTTAATTCAAATCAAACTTAGAATAGCATATAATTAATAAGTTCGTTCAAATATATTTTAATGAAATTAAACCTGAATTTAAAATGGGAATGATTAGATGAACAACTAGCACTAACCTGTTCTGCAATAAGTAATGTACTAGATCTACCAGCTCGTGCTGCAACCTAGCGGATTTCACGCGAACCAACTGGAGCTTCGCGTGTTCACAACATTCTGCATAGTACAAATGAAATGAATTTGTTGAACATTAATATTTCGTGATCTTAATTACAATAAAACGTCTTGTTTTACGGTTTATACTTCCTTATTCATAATTTGAATTTATGTAGGCTGCAGTTCAGAAAACGAATAGAGTTTGACTCTGTTTATTTAGAGTGATTCAGTCTTGTTTAATTATCGATTTTTTCGCGTTGCAGGTGGCGCTCCTGCCGTGTGCTCTTGAACGTGTCGCGGGTTTATTTTTAACGTGACCTTTGTTAGGACGCCCTAACCGACCTTGGTTGATAATTTTAGCAGAGTTTTTAATTGGCGACGTTTTACATAATTCAGTAATAGTGTCTCATTCTTAGACGCTAAAGAGTTAACATTTTCGCAATCAAGTACAAATTGAAGACAGTACGTTACTATCTCAAAAATAAATAATAATAATACCAATGAAAGGATGTATGCGCAAATTTAAATTTTTTAATAACGATTCCTATCTATTTAAAATTTGTAATAGTACAGTAGTTTGATTTAATTTCTTTAAAATATAACTACTTTAAAACTACTATTACTCAATATAATAATATATCAGGAAGTAAAAACCAGATATCATACATTTTTATACGAAACTGAATATATTTTAAATATTTATACAACAATAAAAAGTATTTTTTTGAGTAAATGTTAAATTTATTAGGGTTAATATAGGTAACTACAGTAATATATGTAATGAATGGGTATGTTTTACAAAGTTGATTTTACAATGTAGTTATATTTTGATTACAAGCTTTGTTTTTAAAGTTGGCGAATAATACTGTTTTAAAGTGGACGAATAAGATTGTTTTCAAATTGACGAATAATACAGTTTTAAAGTGGACTAATAAGATTGTTTTCAAAATGGCGAATAATACTGTTTTAAAGTGGACGAATAAGACTGTTTTCAAATTGGCGAATAATACTGTTTTAAAGTGGACGAATAAGATTGTTTTCAAATTGGCGAATAATACTGTTTTAAAGTAGGCGAATAGGATTGTTTTAAAGTAGACGAATGGATTGTTTTTAAAATGAAAAATCTAATTAAATGTTATTTTATTTTATATTATACCATCAGTTTTATTGTCCGTACATTTTTTCTAAATGATTTCCACTGGCCGGTGTCCTACAAAACAAAATAATATTTATTGATCCGTACGTTTTTTTTGTAATTCATTGACTAGTGAATTGTTTCAAAGAAAAATAAATATTATACAAAATTTTAATAGGTAGAAATTAAGAATTATATAAAGAATAAGTAAGGTTACCTATGCAAATCATTATAAATATACAAAAACGACGCAATGATCTATAATTTTATTACAAATAAGATTCACAAATATAAATCAGTCTGTGTGTGTGAACAAGTACAAGTAAATACGGATGCATAATACATAACAATAAAATGACACAGACCTTGCGAGATCCATAAAGCGCATGATGGAGGGGACATTTTGAAGGTTAAGGAGTGGGGGACGCACGTATGTAGGTCGGAGGAGCAAGTTCAAGGACACGAGGTAGTAGGAGAGGGGGTACTCGACGCTTACTTCAGTTCAGCTTCGACAACGCGGGAATACGGATCGTAGCCCGTGAATCGTGATGTGTGAATACGTCTACGGTATCGTGAATTACAGTGTCATGTGGACGTTAACAGCTGATTAGTGATTGTGTATCTGTGAAAACTGTGATATAGTTACCTTACGTTGTTAGAAGAGTATTTTAGTTTTTTTTCTTCAAGTTACGTTTATTAGTGTTGTTACATTTTTTGTGCCAAAATAGTTTTAAAATAATTGACATGGGAGAAGAGTTACCAATACTGAAGGGAATACTAAACGGCGTAGTGAACTACCATAATGCCCGTATGTATTTGTTTTGTTAATTAATTCTCTTTTAGGAAAAATCATAAATAATTTATGAACTGTTTGTTTGCGCGGAAGTTTGGGTTTACTTGGGTTTTATTAATTTTTGTGAGAACATACTTAAAAGTATCGGCTTTATTTTGTTTTTTTCATTCAAAGAAAATGCAGCACAGACTTTGTTTGCCGGCAAATTTAAATTGCATATTTATTACACATTGTAGAATCAAATAAATCACGAAGTGTTTTGGGCTATTTATAAATTACAAATTTCATTCTCTCTAAAAATATTTGCGGGAAAAAACGCAATTAAATAGAAATGTAACGATGATAAATCTACATAAATTGTGCGGAATTTCTTGAAAGAAATGTGCTCGTGAAAACATATTTCGTGACAAAATCCTTTCACTTGAAATCGTGAACCCGGCGATCTGCGAAGAGAACCCATCCGCCTACAATTAGAAAACATTGTTTCTTCTCCCCTCCTCCCGTTATCAATCCACTTTCTATAAATCCGTAGCGCGAACGGAGCAGCTTTCGTGGGTGAAAGTGAAATTACGGACGGTTTTCTCTTTCGTAGGTGGGCGGGGCCGAGTGACCTGGTAAAAACGGTGACCCAGTAAACGTGAAATTATACAAAACATTTCGTACCTAGTATTGCGGGCCGACGCATCTTTGTTTCGGAGGTGAGGCTAACCTTAGATCTGTTTGAAACGCTGGTTCTAAATTAATGGGGACACAAGGCCTGGCGAAGTGGCACAAGGCGAAGGTTTTCGCGTGTTTAGTGTGTATCCGAGGCTGACCGAAATGACAGTGTCGAAAAACTAATCAAACAATCCTTCGGCCAGTCATTAGTATTTGTGTTTTGTTATCTTCATAAAGTGTAACCTCTGCACAGTGGATTTCGCGCGAATTAATTTGTTCAAAATACAAGTTACACTATCGTTATACTTAACCCCCGGAAGTTCTCGTCCGTTATTGTGCAACGAACCTTGCATTGACGCATCGCACGAGGCAGGCGGCAGATGTAAGCCTAAAACCCACCCCTAAACCACCCCAACCATCTGCTTGCACTCTCCCGTACTTGCACCTGGCTATTGAATACTCAACTGCCTATGGGGAAAGTCATTTCACGGTGCGAAATTTAAACGTTGTTTATTTATTTGGTAGAAGTGTGGACGACGGGAATTATTTGGGTTTTATTATTATTTGAACTGTGTATACAATGTTGTAGGATTGATTCTGTTTTAAACTTGAAATTAGTAATACTGTTTAAACCGGCTTGAAATAGTTTGTTTATAAATACGCTTTTAAAAATGCAACGTGCCCGGTGCGAGCTACTAGGTTACAATTGTTAAAATAATTTTTTAAAGTTACACAATAAATCATGATTTAAAAAAAATTTTAAATAAAAACTTGTTAGATTGTTACAATAAATGTATCCTATTATTTAGTGAATCAAAATAAAATTTAAACATATAGGCCTAACGGGAATACAAATAAATTTCTACACAACTTTCCATAGTATTTGTATTTACAATAATAATAATAATATAATTTCTCACCCAAATTACAACTTTTTTTAAACAGCTCACATTCTTTAACTGTGTTTAAATATAAATTCTTTAACTCTGTTTAAATATAAATTTTAACTCTGTTTAAATTTAAATTCTTTAACTGTGTTTAAATATAAATTCTTTAACTCTGTTTAAATATTAACTCTGTTTAAATATAAATTCTTTAACTCTGTTTGAATATAAATTACACTGTTCCCAAAATATATTTCGGTAATTTACAATTTTTGTGTTTTCTTTCTGTTCACAGCCGTACGATTCGGGCGCGTGCCGAAGAGAGAAAAGGCCCGTATCCTGGCTGCTATGCAGCAGAGCACCAACTTCAGGTCTCAGGAGAAGGCAGTAGCCGCTGAACTTGAAGATGACCAGCGACTGTTGTCCACCGTCATCCGAGCCCATTTGGATACTTGTGATTTTACCCGCGACAAAGTGGAACCTATGTTAATACGGGCGCGTGACCAACCTTCCTACACCGCCTGCCCTCCTACTCTGGTGAGTTCAAAATACATTATTTAACCTTAGGTTAAACTTTTCGTACTGTTTTTAGTAATAGGGTTCGACGTTAAAAAAAAATGAGAAACGTTAAAATTGTATTAAACCAAATTTTTACATTTTAATTAAAATAAAGTTCACTAAAACGATTTGTTTTCTAGTTGAAACAATAATTTAATTAAAATCGATTTTAAAGTATCACCGCAAGTTTCAATGGATATTATTTTTAATGAGCGTAAAAGCTATTGTTTATTTCCCCTGTGGAGAGGGAACAGAATTTACGGAAATTAATAATGTGTACTAGAAATTAAAAAAAAATTAAGTTACACCATATTGCGTAACTACATGCCTAATCCGATTGTTTACACATAATAGTTCAAATAATTGGCAATCGTCCCAGTTGTGCCCGTTCAAATAACAATCGTAGTTAGATTTAATTCAAAACTGCAATTGCCGAATAATCGATTATGCAACGTGTAATAATTGATGTTACATTTAACATTGGTTTGAAGTTTAATCTCGATACAGGAAATTCCTTGATAGTTACTCGTAACCTTAGTTCACCTTTACTCCGTGTTGAAAGCCTTGATACGTTTAGCCGTGAGTCGAGAAGAGATCTTTACAGTTTGCCAGCCATTTCCGTAACATTTCGAAAGCAATACAGACCTTGTCGGCCAACCTTGCTGGTCGGTTCCCATACCCTTCTCCCGATACCGGTAATGTAAAACCGTACAGTAGTCTGGGTGTTTTCAATTTAAATATGCTCTGTCGCATCGAAATCCCCTTTGTCAGGCATCCCGGGAAGTTGACCCTAGGAAGGAAAGGATATAGGATATTAATTGGATATGGTGCGATGACAGGGGTGGACAAAGGGGATCGGGTCAGACAAGATGGCCTTGTCGTTGGGACAGGAAACTACCAAGGTTGTAAGGGGGGGGGGGGGGGGGGGGATTGACACTCGAAACCGCTCAGTTTTAGTAGATCCTATTGTTAGGTTTAGAGGTTAGTTCCAAGGTGACTTGCATTGCATCATGGTCAAGGATTGTTTTAATTGTGTGTCAGTTTTTTTTTGGAGAAGCAAAGTTTGTTAAAAAGTAGACCTGTTTTACAGTAGAGTAATATTTTTAGTTTACTTTAAATCATTCCTCTAAAATTTCAATTAAGTTTTGTAGTCTATAAATAAAAAATCTAGAGAAATTTTTTTTTTTAATTATTACTCTTAGTTCTTTTTTTTATTTCGAAAGTAATTTTCTACGCTGCAAGTTATTTTTATCGAAAAGTAACAACACTTCCCGGTGTGTTTGAGTAGATAAGGGTCGAAGCAAGTCAAGGGTAGCTTTACTATTTATAGCCACTTCCTATCGATCCCTCTCCCGACCTTGGTGTCGTTAGTGGCAACAGCAAAGGTCAAACTGAGCTCTCATCATTAGGCAAAATGCCCAGCTCTAAACATGCAAGGCCAGTGTTCCCTGCTTTTCAATTTAGTCTAGACACATTTATTAAACGCACATTATTCGGCTCATCGCTCTGATCTTAATTTATCTGAGGCCGTTGACTTTATCTGTTACACGATTTCCGATTAACTTTTTAACTGAGGAATTGTTTTTGCTTTCTGTTACAGGCTTGCCCCTTAAATCCTAACCCACAACCTTTGACTGGCCAACAAGAACTTCTTCAAGACTTTTCCAAAAGGTTTTCACCCGCCATCAGAGGAGTCGTCGAATTCGCCAAAAGGATCCCCGGATTTGCCTTACTCGCACAAGACGATCAAGTCACACTTTTGAAAGCTGGTGTTTTCGAAGTGCTACTCGTCAGGCTCGCCTGCATGTTTGATGCTCAGGTAAGAATTTCTTCCAATTTAGAAACTTTTATAAAATAAAAATAAAATATATTAAACGTTTTTAATTTTGGTATAAACAATAAAATATGTTAAACATTTTATTTTTATTAAAATCGTTTGGACAACAAAAATAAAAATATTTTTTAAAGAACTTTAACCTCAAGTAAATAATCAATAAAAGAAAATTAATGTCTAAGAATTGGTTTTAATTGTGTTTCTTCTTTTTCTGTGCAGAACAACAGCATGATCTGTCTCAACGGACAAGTCCTCAAGAGAGAATCAATACACAACAGCTCAAACGCAAGATTCCTCATGGATTCCATGTTTGACTTTGCCGAGAGGTTGAATTCCCTTCATCTGTCTGATGCTGAGATCGGTCTATTCTGTTCCATCGTCGTTATTGCTGCTGGTAGGTTATTTTTCTACTTATATTAAAAGAATTAAAAAAAAATTAAACCATTAACAAATGTTTGCAATTGTACTTTTGACAGTGTACTAATCATGTCTTTATTTTCTTTGTCCAGATCGTCCAGGCCTCCGAAATACAGAACTGATTGAGAGGATGCACAACAAACTGAAAACAGCTCTTCAGATGGTCATCAGTCAGAACCATCCCAACCAGCCCAACTTGTGTCACGAACTGATGAAGAAGATCCCCGACTTGCGAACGCTCAACACTCTGCATTCTGAGAAATTACTCGCCTTCAAGATGACAGAGCAACAACAACTTGCCCAGCAGCAGCAACAACAACAAATGTGGGGAAGCATGATGGCCGAAGACGAAAGCAACAGCAAAAGTCCTGGTGGAGCTTCATCATGGTCGTCCTCGTCCGATGTTACAATGGAAGAAGTGAAGAGTCCTCTTGGCTCGGTATCAAGTACTGAATCGATGTGCTCGGGAGAAGTCGCATCTTTAAACGATTACCACCAGAACCACCACGCAGCCAGTGCACCACTACTCGCAGCGACATTAGCAGGCGGTGTTTGTCCTCACAGACATCGAGCAAATTCTGGATCTACATCCGGTGATGACATTAAACCTCATCATCGCTCCTTCAGGAAACTCGATTCGCCTAGCGATTCCGGTATCGAATCAGGAACTGAAAAATTGGATAAACCCATCGGCAGCGCACCTACATCCGTCTGTTCGAGTCCGAGGTCATCATTAGAAGACAAAGACGATCACCACCAACACAATCACCACCACCAAGGACACATTGAAGATATGCCAGTGTTAAAAAGAGTCCTACAAGCACCTCCATTGTACGATACAAATTCATTAATGGACGAAGCCTACAAGCCGCACAAAAAGTTTAGAGCATTAAGGAATAAAGACTCAGCAGAAGCCGAGCCCATGGTTCAAGCTTCACCCCAACTTCACCATCATTTAACATCCTCACTTTCAAGCACCCACTCGACATTGGCGAAATCATTAATGGCCGGCCCTCAGATGACACCAGAACAAATGAAAAGGACGGACATTATACACGATTTCATCATGAGAGGAGAAACACAACACACATCCGGATATCAGTACATTCCCTCCCATCGGTGGCAGCATAACGCAGGAACAAGTGTAATAACGACAACATCGGGTCGAGGAAACAACCAATCCGCCACCTACGTCGTAGTTTCAACCCCACCTCCACCGCTAGTCCAGCTAGATCAGTCCACACCAAGGCTTTACCTTCATCCGCAATCTCCATCCCCTTCATCGACGTCTCCGTCATCACCCAGTATAATGGAGCTACAAGTAGGCATCGCCAACTCGCAGCAACCCCTTAACCTATCAAAGAAAACACCACCTCCTTCCCCACGTCCTCTTTCAGCACCTTCCACCGCGCCACAGAAAATCGTTTCGTTGGAAGCCTGAGAACGTCCTCTCGTTATTGTTTATAGTACAAAGCCTTGCTGTGGCGAACCAACAAACTGGTACAAATCAAAGACTAGGACTAGTTCCTTGTGATCTCTGAGGGTGTTTGATCAGTGATAGTGTTTCTTTAACTCACCTGATGGACTCTCGTCGTCGCGAGCCAGTGATTTAAAGTCAAGACTGAATATTGATGTGAATAATAAACTCTTGTAAAGACTCGTTTCTGATGGTGCCACCTTTTAACCACATTAAAAAAACCAAATAATTTATTATTCTCCCTCCCTCCCCCTAGTTACTCTCATTCTATGCTGTATATGTGTTAGATGTGTGACATTTTAAATATTACGACTTAAGTCTAAATTTAAAAAAAGTATGTGTCGTATGGAATGTAGAAAGGATGTAAATCCAAACGGGAATCTAGGATATTTCTGGGAATGCGATAATGTAAAGGACCAAGTAGTTTTTGGCTTATTAGTAAAAAAAAGTAATTTAAAAAAAAACAAAAAACAAACTTTGATAGTGTTTAAAGGCCATATTGTTAAGTAACGTAACGCACGTCCCGGAAATATCCTCGACCCTTTTTTTAAAATGGTGGCAAGACTAAATTGGTACAGCTCAAAGCTAGCTAGAGAAGGGCATCAAGCACCGATCCTAATGATTTTTTTCCTTTTCTATAAATGTGATATAATTCTATGTAGGGCTTGCATTTTATTTCTGTGTGTAAAGTTAGTATAATTGTAATGTACATCTATAATTACTTATAAATAACTAGATTTATGTTTGCATTAGTAGAAGGTGCAATGGCCCCTCTCTGTGTATATTGAGGAAATTTGAGACTGAAGGAAGGCACGCCATCTGAATAGGGCCTGACAGTAGTTTCCTATTTCTTCTTTTCGTTTTCTCTTGTTCTTTTCAATTGTTTATATTTATTTTGTAGGTAGGCCAGTATCGATCAGCCCACCCGAAAACAAATTGTATAAAGTGTAAAATGAAAAACATATTTTTATCGTTAATTTGTAAGGATTGAGAATCCGAAAATCTTTTTATTATTTGTATTTTTGACTTACGATGTCCAGATGGCCGTGACTTCCTATAATCTAATATCTTAATGTCGTCCTTTTTAATCTAGACTATTGCTTGCTCTGCGCATCCTCAAAACAAATCGAGCAGGGTTCTAAAGAGTCAGTTTTTGTGTTGGCTGAACTTTTATAACCAGTACACGTTCTCTGTCGATGTTCGAACAAACGTTTAACTCTGTTCTCTCGGTACCAAGTATCAAAAATTATGGCTTTAAAATTAAAAATATTTGTTCGAACACCGACAATTTAGTCATATTTTCATGGCTAAAACAAACTGTCTAGACATTTTTTTACTATAAAAAAAAGAGAGTATCTGTTTATAAATATTGTTTTCTGGTTATATAATGTTTTAGCGTCAAGTGTATGTAAACCCAGTGATTGGACTGACTCCGTGTTTGGAGTCAGATTTTACATGGTGTGTGCTTGTATGTATTTTTTGTAAAGCTTGGGACATGATATGATTGAGGTCGTCAGATTAAACATTGTCTGGTGAAATTCAAAAATTGTGTTTTGTCATTGTTTATTTTCCTTTTCCTATTGCAATAAGTATGTGAAACAAAATTTAGTTACTTTTTATATCGGTTTTAATTGTTGCTCAGTTATTACCAAGAGTATTTAGTGCTGTTGGTAATAACCGTGTGAGATTAAATTACTTAAAAAGTACTATTTCACAAATCAATGTAACAATGTAATGTCTCTGAACAAAGTCATTGTCAACAGTTTAGAATTTCTCTGAATTTTATCAACTAAATGAGAGTTGCTAAAAGGACGATCTTCTAACTGAAGATGTTGATTTTGGCAAACAACTTTGTTGCGATATATATATTTGTAACAAAAACAAGTGAAAAAGATAAACTAGAGTTTGTTGTGGAAGAAGCAATAGAGAAGACATGTCGCCAGTATCAGTGCAAATATTAAAGGAGTTAAATTTGAAGATCAATGGCTGTAATGTACAAAGTGTTCTTTACTGGTGGTTTTATAATTTAGCTTTCCCAAATGATGTTTACAAATTTATTGGAGGTATTAGATGACATGGTGACATTTTAAGTGGGATCAATATAATTTTACTGGAACTTGGTACGTTGAATACATAAATTCAATAAAGTTCATACTAAAGGCTGAGTCGATCAGCAAAATTCAATTAGCGACTAATTAAATAATATTAGAAATCTAATTTCCATTCGTTTACAGTGTAAAGTTCTGTCAATGTTGTATGTTTCTTACAGTTCAAGGAAGCTGTGGCTTTAAACGTATTGAAAAAAACAAACACATTTAATTTATTTACGAATTTTTAAGGCCTGAAAATAAGACAAGACTTGTTCGGTACTACTACACTTCCAAGTGGGTTTATCACGAAATCCTAACATAGGGGAGTCGCCCCACTCTTAACAATTATTCTGAAGAAGCTATACCAACAAAGGTATACGAATGAGGACTAATAATTCAATTCTCAGTTTTCCCGATCTTTTTACTAAATAACGTTTACCTTTAGAACGGTTTAAGCGATTGATCTCAAACTATATTCGACCCTTGATTATGATTATGATTCAAGTCGGTTTAATTTCTTATCATAATGTTACTCCTGTCAAAACTATCTAACAAAGGATAAAAGTTGAATAAATCGGGATACATATGAATTGTTTAATGACACCCGAAAACATGGTCAGTGCTCAATTACTACTCCCTACCTTTGGTCTCACCTTAAGGGTCATTGCAATAGCTCATATTTCCTATGGATATTCGCAGAAATTTTATTTTATAGTTATTCAGTACTTTAAAACATGTAGATTTAAAGGTATTTTTACAGTGTTAGGCACTCGTGCCGTTTCTTTTCCTTCGTGCCATTTGTTTATTTCCTTGGGGGTGTCGATTTATGCCAGTGGTAGGAAGATTAATTTGCAGTACAATTACTTATTGCCCCTATGATTCGTAGCTAACGAATGCAGTTATCCTCGAAGAGTAATTTGTAAGAGAACTAAATGAAATGTGTTCAGTAGACATGTATCAACTTTATTTAAATTCAAATATAATATAGACCAGCCGAGCTGATCGAAACCCATTCATTCCCAAGCCATGCTCAGATCAAGAAACTAATTCGGAATCAGTATAACAATAAACATATACTAAGGGTAAAATTAAAATAATTACAAATTCATTTTACAATGTTACTGTACAATAACTAATAAATCAATACAATAATATTATAAAACATAAACATATGGAACATTTCAGACACTCTTTCCAAAACTTTTTCACATATTTCAAGAACCCATATATTTTTTTTGTTTTTTTGCATACGTTTGAAATCACTTCTAGAACTACTGCAGTTATGTATGTTATTGTGATAGTGCTAATTCAAATAATCGATAACCATTTTCAAGAATTCAAATTTATGATTTTGTAACCTACTGACTATAAAGCCGCTTAGAATTGACACAATTGTACCATGTTCGGACTCATTTTGCGGGGAATAATATTTAGAGTTCAGTAATTAGAGTAAAAATTAACAGTTAGAAAAATGTGATTTTGTAGCACTAGGGCTAGTTGGTGATTATTAGAAGAACGATTAGCGGCAGTTAGGCAGTGTGACTGCGCGTGTGGGTGCAAGGGTCGATTTTACTTCAGGGCGCACGGCTATTTGGACAAACTACAGGACTATATTAACAATCTAACCTAAAATTAAGAATGCTGACGTGAGTTGAGCGAATTTTAAAAATTTAGTTTATAATATATTTTAGGGTTTCAACCATTTGGGAAATTGTTCTACTCACGAAGGCGCTAAATAGCTGCCTCTATGTAGGAAATATATTAGTAGAATTTGTTTGTTGGCCTGACCCCAAACTTGAGGCCTAGGATTTATGGACGGCTTAGCTTTACTCGTAGCGAACAAACTCGCTTCGTGAGTTAGCATCCGCCCGTCAGCCTCGGATCAGAAGTTGCCGTCATGGTACTTTTGTGGTATTTTCGTTTTTGATCGATTTTCGAGGAACCAGACAGTAAACAATGTGCAGAATTATCCCCTACATTAATTTTTAATTCTAGTATGAGAAATGTCAAACAATTTTACATCCAGTCAAAAACCGTGGGTTAGTTTGTTGGATTTTGTTGGCTAACGAACTCGTCCGAGCTACTGAGAAGACCAATGAGTGTACCAGTAAAATGCGGCCCTTGGAGTGCGAACACATTTATACATACAGACACTTTTTAATGACACCACAAAACGTGTCCTGGGGACCATGATCGGTGTTCATTGAGCACTCCCGACCTAATGTCTCACCATAAGAGTCACTGCTCATCTTTCCTGCGGAAATTGCGCTAGTAAGGAGAAACACGGAAGTAAAATTCGAGAGCCGAGATGTCAAAACACTTTCCTAAATACAAACTGAATCAGCGAAAACGAGCATAAACACACAAAATTTTGGTCTAAATTTGGTAAAAAAGTTCTTTTTCTAGGTCCGAAATAATTGAACACCTTCTGAGACCAACCCTCATGCTTGTTCCACAAGCACTGTTATCACAACAACCGCAGGCTAGGACCACCTGCACGGTAACACATTTCAGCATTCGTGTACACAGTCGGCTAAGAAAAGCCGCGTTTTCTAGGTCAGTCCGGGTAGACCTCTAACGTGACCAGAGGTATTTCCAAATAAATCTATTTCGGGAGTAACGATTTCCAAAACCTAGTTGCACAAATAAGACGACTGATTTCGTAAGAATTGTCATTCCCTGACCTTACTTGTAGGAAAGTTTTATTGTTTAAGTTGAGCGTATAAACAATGTTCAAGGTCAACGCTTAGGCCGAACAGCTGGTGTGAGTTCGGGCAGGTAAACTTTAGCGTCTGCGCGTGGCAGGCTCTGTCATCAGATTGGAATGCGTCCAATATTTACTATGTTTTGTGTAAACGGAAAATTCAAAGCGTGCGTGCGTGTACACGCAATGCGGTAGTATTTAGGAGATGTTTTAGATTCAATTGAATTAAATTCGAACTCAATTTGGGGCTTTTGACTCGGTTGAAAAAGGGTGCACAGACGTGATTAATGGGGCGCTTATCTGTCCGCCATATTGAATCTAACTCCCATAAGAGCAATGCTACAGAATAAGTCATTTTTTTCTGTTAATTCCAGGAATAAATTAAACAATTTGGTTTCATTTTCAAGTACTATCATATGCGGATGTTGATTGCCGAATACATTTGCCAAAACCCGTGTTATTGTTTTCATAAACGTATGATATAAATAGTAAACTTTATTAATTTTTTACTCAATAGCAAAAAGAGATATTGCAAAAAAAACCTTTGCAATCATCACCCACAATCTATTTTACTTTAAGAAAAAAAATACAGCTTTCGTTTTTTTGACAAAAACAACATAAAAATATGCTTAATAGTGAAGGTATGTTTTGGTTATTTAATATTGAAATTGGTACCCAACTTCGCCGTTTTGAATGTAGAGAGCCGAGCCTTAACATTAAGTTACGTAGGCTTGCCGTTTTATAGTTTTCTTGGAATAAATCTACCTTGTAGGGTGAGCATGTTCTAGGGTCGCCGGAATACTACCCCCCCAAGCAGGTTCCTACGTCATTTTGACGTCAGAGATCGGGGGGCAGTTTTCCAGTCACGCACACTCAAGTTTCGATATAATTAGAATAAAAAAAAAACTAGAGGACTAACCTAAACTGTTTAGTCACAGTATGTTGCTGATAACAGTATAATTGTAGGAACCTGCTTGGGGGGTAGTATTCCGACGACCCGCTTTTGCTAGGGGTGGTAGTATTCCAGTCGCGGACACGGCTCCCATATTGGTTAGTTGGCAGATTTCGTGACGTCACGTTTCACCTGGGGGGGGGGGTGGTTTTCCGGGGGGTAGTATTCCGCATCCCCCATGTTCTAGACATGGGCGCCCATACCAATGGGCAGAGGGGGGCCGCGCCCCCTAGCTCCCAGGGAAAGGAAAATATGTATATTATTAATTATAGACAGGTATTTTTCTTTTAAGAGATTAGCACTAAAATATGTTTTAGATGTTATGTGCCGTTTGATTTTACATATACTTATTTTATATTTTACAAGAGTTCAAGCATGAGCTGCAATGCACCGTGTATTGAAAAAACTCCCAATACGGGGCTTGGCGTGCGAAGCACGCAATGCTTTTTGTATTGAAAATAATCCCAATTCGGGGGTTGGCGTGCAATGCACTGTGCGTCGCCCGCTTCTAATAGTGTTCAGTGTCAAGCTCACATGTGCGTCCTTAGCAGTGAACGTGTTAAGCCCCATACCCTGGTCTATCCCCCCCTAGAAAATATCCTACGGGCGCCCATGGTTCTAGAACTAGAATTAGATCATGCAGCTGAACCGCTGTTGTGACTGATTATTTGGGAAATTGGTCTACTCATGAAGGCGCTGAATAGCTTCCTTCGAGTACGAAATATATTAGTAGAATTTGTTTGCACCTCAGCCTCCAGCACCTTCGTTCGTTTCGCTCCTTGCGGACTTGGATTATGACCTGCTTCGCTTCGCCCGCAACGGGCCAACTCGCTTCGCTTCGATAAATAAATTAGCTTCGGGGTAGCTTTATATGACAAAGGGAGATGAATTCCGGTGTAACATCTTGGGGTAAGGGGTGAAATGGTAATTCAAAAATTTTAAATACAAACCCCGATCAAGTGATACCTCATTTTAAAGGTCTTGATAAATGAAGAAGAATTGAACAAATTAGAGGTGTCTATCTTAACCCTCGGAAAATTTCGGCCAGTTAAAGTTGAAAACATCTCAACACAGATTTTTAATTCGGTACGTTACAATACCTTTCATTATTAATACAGCTAAAGACTTACCTTAATTCTAAATTTAGATTCAATGCTCAAAATGACATCCATTTACTTCTTGGCAAAAAATAAAGCCTTGACTCAAAACAACGCCTTACGTTACTTAACATACATGCTGTGATCATCTGACAAGCGTTTTCAATCCTTGCTCTTAATCCTTTTAAGTTTTGAGGTTTAGTTTTAGGTTAGGATATTTAAAATTTGACTGGCCACCATTTTCGATAGGGTCGAGATAGAGACCTCTAATTTGTGCCATCATCTTCATTTATCAAGCCCTTTAAAATGAGGCATCACTTGATGGAGGTTTGTACTTAAGAATTTTGAATTACCCTTTTTGGGGTAAGGGGTGAAATGGTCGGTTACACAAAAATGCATCTACCTGTGTCATATAAAGATACCCCGAAGCTCATTTATTTATTTCTACTTGTTCCAAAGTTAAGGGAGAGGGGACTTTTTGAACACCCTGTGTGTATTAGTGAGATTAGTGTCGGACCCAACTCAGGTAGCTGGCACCAAAAGTGCAGCGAAATGTCCGCTATTTCCACTGTAACGAGATGTCCGTGTATACGGTATACAAACTTCATTATTATAAAATACTGATCGTTGTATACTGGTCGAGTAGGGATTCTAAGAAAACTTTTAACCCCATTGTTTGTCCAAACAAACCACCTTCGAAGCTGTCATCTCCAACAACCCTAACCCTTACCTTCTGCAGTTACGCAAACAGCCTCCCCTACCTGATGACGCATGAGGTTTTGTAATGCGCCATAATAACATCTCCGGCACAATTGTACAAAAGTCTCTTCACAATTCCTTAGAAAAAAATGTATAAGCAATATCTAGTTGACCTAGCTTTTATATGGTTTTTTTAGTGAAGCGTCATTGTTTATTGAATTTCTTGATTGTAAACAGGATCAGGCCGAAAGTAACATCTAAATATATTGATTTATATTAATAATAGGTTAATTACTTTATATATCATCCGTCAACAATCCAAATTTTTCCTTTGTAGGATTACCGGTTTCAACGGTATACCGTCATCTTCAGATCCTTATTATGTTCCTTACTTTCCGCCTGTTCTGGCATCGTCTTCTTTACACATTTGGCACATTTAAAACATTTGTCACATATATTAAGATCACAAACACGAATCAAATAAACAGATTAAAATTATTACAAAACCGACACACTAAGACATATAAAGGTACATTATAGTACAGCGAATCGTTATGTTGGTCAACGAGAAGGTTTATTATTGCCGTGCCGGTCGAACATGTAATTCGGGCGGTCGTCTATTCTGTACTCCGCCCGAGTACAGACGGATGATATATAAGGTAATTAACCTATTATTAATATAAATAAAATATACAATCCAGGAAGCTAAAAACAATATGTTTAAGTCTAACAATATATAACCAACTGGACCGATACGGTTTTGCACGGATAGACAAATCAAAGTTAAACGTATATATTAAAAAATATATATTATAGGTATTAACAAATATATTACACTATGTATTTCTTATGGGGATTTTTAGTAACTTTGACTCCCCAAACCTCCCCTAAAATTTCGAATTTTTTTGAAACCCTTTCTTATCAGCAACTAGAGGAAGCTACACACCAAATTTCATTCCAAACCGTTCAGTAGTTTTTGAGAAATCGTGATCAGTTGTCATTGGATTTGGCTTTTATATATATAGATTTGAGCTCTGCCCCAGCTCGCTTCGTTCGCCAACCCCGGCGGAAACCCATGGCGAAGCCAATGAAAACATAATATTGAATACTCTGATATATTCACGGAAATGACTAATGTTGTATACGTAGCTAATGTAAGGACACATATCGAAATACACATGCCCAACACCAATAATTCCAATTACGGCAAGCGTTGTAATTTTACCATTAATATTTAAATAATCAACATTTCAAACAAATTTTGATGTTACCAACTGAACGAAACAATAAAATACATAACGACAGAATTTGACTTATAATACAGTAAGCATTTTGTTTGCTTTTTTACGTAATCTAAAAAAAACTGTCAGTTGTGAAGAATAATTACTTGATTATAAATTTTCCAAATTGGTTCCAAAGAAACGTGTTTTGATTCATTGTAGGCCTAACCTAAAATTACGTTACGTTTTTTTGATCCTCATCTGTTTTATTAGCGAATTTCCAAAGGAAAATGAGCTATTGCAGTGGCCCTTATGGTAAGACCCAAGGACGGGAGTAGCAAATGAGCATTCCCTGAACACGTTTTGGGGTGTCAATAAAAATTATGTATATGTGTGTTCGCACTCTAGCGACCGTATTTTAAGTCCGATTTGTTCCAAATTTGGTACATATACGTTGGTCGTTTACGTCGCTCGGACGAGTTCGATGGCCAAAACAAATCCAACAACTGGAAGCGCGTTTTTTGACCGGAAGTAACTATTTTTTGAGATATTTTGTTTGAGAATATTTTTTTTTAGTTATTTAACAAATTAAATGAAGGATGTTATTTTGCACATTTTGACGACCTTATAGCTCGCTTGGTTCCCCCAAAATCGATGAAAACGTAAAATACCATAAAAGTAACCTGTTCAAATCCATGTATGGGATTTTACCGTGGGGCCACCTTTTCATCCGAGGCCCAACGGCCGAGTTTGTATTCTGAGAGCAAAGCGAATCAGTCCTTAACCCGACTGATCGGTCCTTAACCCGAGGCCGCAAGGCCGAAGTGGAACCGAAGGAGCGTGAGTTAAAGGCTTAGGTGCAAACAAATTCTACTAATATATTTCATACACATAGGCAGCTATTCAGCGCCTTCATGAATAGACCAATTTCCAAAATAGTTAGTTGGTTAAACCCTTAAAACATGTAAACTTAGTTTTGGAAATTCGCTCAAATCACGTCAGCGGTTCAGCTGTGTGGTCGAACTATTATATGATTTGCAGTTTAATTATATTAATAATTACTAGAGGGCTCCGCCCCCTGCTCGCTTCGCTCACTAACACCCGCGGAGGCTCACCAGCAGATTATTGTCTAATGCTGATATTTTCACGGAATTGGCATTTGATTACGACAGAGGCGCTCGGATCGGTGGGAGTAGCGGTGAACTAGAATCTGACGCATGCGCAGTAGGGCCAACATTTTTGTGTGTATGACAGGAATTTATGTAATAGAGAGATTACATCAATGTATTTACAACCACTTTTTTATAGTTAGACAGTAATAAAGGCCTACTTGACTGTGCGAACTTGCATTCGTGATATATATATATTAAAATGACATCCCGCACGGGAGGTGCAGGCTAGCTGCATCTACTAAGAGGGTGTTGGCGTCCCTCGCGGTACCCGAGTCAAATAAAACACTTACTGTTCAACACCTAAACCTAAACGATACACGTCTTTATGGATTTACAAAAACTAAACCATTACTTATACCTTCAACTTCTCTTAGGACGATTAGGAGGAGTATCACAGATACTGGTAAAAAACGAGAAATAATCGCCTTTCATGTTCATGTTTGTCAGATCTACACCACAGATTGTACGTTTTTCGTTTTTTTTTTTGTAAAAAAAGCAGATAACTCGAAAACAAAGCGTTTCCTTACTTACAAAGCGTTTATATGAACTTTTTCATTATTTTGCTTGTGGAATAAGCTCAGAAAGTGCTCGGAACCTTATGAATCGCCCTTTATTGTATGTAGTTAAAACGGTTGAACACATTTACCATTTTCACTAGTAGTTCTGTGAACAGTAGACCTCGCTCGTTGAAATAACAAATGTGGTGTTGAGCTTAGGTTAAAGATAGTGTGCCAGTAAGGAAGTAAGCACAAGGTTTAGCCAGTGAAACATTATTTTACAATCCCCGCGATTTCAGGGTTTCTAGTACTCGTTTCTTTCTTTTCTTGAGGTAAAGATTTTCTTTTACGGGACATTGTGTTTTATTTAGGTTAGTAATGCGTAAGGTAGCTAAAAATATAGCGTTATTGAGGAAAAACATAGAATAAATATATATATACTTAACTAAAACTGAACAATGTATTTACAGTTCCATATCATGTTCCAATATTAGAAAAATGAAAACAAACGATGTTAAAGCGTCGTGATAGTGATCTCAACCCATGGACCAACACTTCACACGCTGTCCAACGGTCATATTTTGTATGTCATTTAATTTAACGCCGCGAGGTTTCATTTGTTTCATCTCATTTTGTAATTCAAGTAAAGTCAAATTCTTTTATGAAATAATAATTTACAATTATATATACAGTTCAATTCTTTGATTTATTCGTTACACTTTATTGTAGTAATATGACATTTTTGGGCTAAGAATATATTCCTAAATTGCTATTCAAAATAGGCCTAGTTTTGTTAGCAGTCTTGTAGTAGGAACATAAAAACTGGTGTTTTCAAAATAAGAAATTTGAAATTGTAAAATATTTTTATACACTTCTGAAACTTTTTTTACATTTATGAAAAAATTTAAAAAAATGTTTACTACTTTTTATGTCGGCCTAAAGTTGAACTTTTCCTTTCGTTACTGAACATGCTTGTTTCTTGAGCTAATAACTTTGTTAATTTTACTTCAATCATTTTTACTAGCGTATATGAATTCTTTGAACCTTTATCTACAAAAAAGCTATGGTACACTTTTGAATTGGTTTAGAATAAACGTATAAAAACATGGTTAAAATACAAAAACTTGGACGAGTTTTAACAAATTCAAGTTTACGGACACACAGACGAAACGGCCGAGCTAAAACGGAGACCTCGCTTCGCTCGGTCAATTATTGTTGAACAGTTTTAGACATAGATTTTAAAGTTTAGATTTATTATTTCGTTTGATTTGCATTTTCGTTTTAACTTTGATTAGTGTGATATAAATGTTTTCTAGCGTTGAAAACGTCAACATAAAGTATCAGTAAAGAAATTCTTCAATATATACGATGAGTACATCTTTTAGTTAAATCGTAATGAATAAAAGACTCTTTACGAAATGTTTAAGAGGATTATTGTCGAAATGAACTAATAGTAAATCCAAGACCTGCTGACGCCTCAATAAGTTGCGCTGGATCGTTTTAAAGAATCTAACATTCTGCAAATTCATTTAAGTTCGGTCGCTTTTCTCTGAGACTAGGGCGAGTGCAGTTTTCCGAATTCGAGTCTATTTGTAATATCCTGTTCCAGGTAGTGTAAATATGCTATTTCGAGAGTCACCATATCGATTAGAATGGTGCACAGCAATTGCATCATACGTTTCCACCCATCAGCTGATTTCAATCTATTTTAAGGTTACTCCACGTCGTTGGGCCTATTTATTGTTGTTAGCGAATTTCCATAGGAAACATGGGCTATTGCACTGACTCTAAGGTCAGGATTAGTCAATGATCACCGATCATGGTTCCCAGAACACAATTTTTGGTGTCATTAAAAATGTTGTATACATTGTGTCCCGTTATTACGGGATCAAACTTCGGGTAATGGTTCTATGGGTCAAAATAAGAAAAAAGTTCATATAAACGAAGGCCCGAAAACTCTTCGCTTCCAGAAAGCCTCCATTTTGTTTTTAGTACAAAATAATTCATATCTAGAGAACAGTTTGACAGATTGAATTAAAACTTGGCATGAAGTTTAACCTAATAATGATATATTTGAAGAAAAATAGTCGATACTATCGAATCATGTGTTTTAAAATGGTGGCTGTTTGAAAATTTAAAACCTAAATAACTCAAAAACCGTACATTTTAACGAAAAATATCAATACACGTTTTTTGTAGTCCTTTTGATTCCCTATCGGATGGTGTAACTGTAAAAACAATCGGATGAAGGATTATAGTTAAGTTATGTGTAATAATCGGTATGTTCAACCCGGCATCCTATACCAACACAGTGAACACATCAATATTGTATGTAAATTTGCTGTCATTATCATTCTTTAACTTAGCTATTATCCTTCTCCGAATGTTTTGACAGTTACACCATCCAATAAAGGATCAAAAGGGCTACAAAAAAGGTGTGTTGATATTTTTCGTTGAAATGTACGGTTTTTTTTAGTACTTTAGGTTTGAAACAGCCGCTATTTTGAAACACATGATTGGATTTAATTGCTTATTTGTTTTTCGATATATCACTGTTAGGTTAAACTTCATGCCAAGTTTGAACTCAATCAGTCAAACCGTTCTCTGGATTTGAATTATTTTGTACAAAAATAAAATGGCGGATATCTGGAAAACAAAGCTTTTTCGGGCCTATGTTTACGTAAACTTTTTTTTTTCTTAGTTTGATCCATAGAACCATTCCCCGAAGTTTGATCCCGTAATTATTGGACACCTGTAAATGTGTTCGCACAATAACGGCCGACTACGTCCGATTGGGTCCAAATTTGGTACACACGTTGTTTTTCTAAGTCTCTCGGATGCTTTCGTAAGCAAAGAAAAATCCAACAACCAATAAGCACGTTTTTTTGACGGGAAGTACTATTTTTTTAGATTTTTGTTACTAGAATTAAATGTTTTGTTTTAATGTAATTTTATGTAAACCATAGTTTTTAGCGAATTTCCATAGGAAAGAGTACCTCTTATGGTAAGACCTAGTCAGGAGTAGTCAATGAGCATTGATCATGACCCACAGAACACGTTTTGTGGTGTGATTAAAAATGTTATATATATATATATATATAACATATTTTTCGTCCGATTTCGTACACACGTTGGCCACGTGAGTTCGTTAAAAAAAAAATACATCGGAAGAACGATTTTGACGTGAATTAAAACTTTTTGAAATTTTTGGTACTAGAATGAAACTTGTTTAGAGTTTTATCTAAAAAAATTAATATATTCGATTATTCTGCACATTTCGTTTTTTTACACGACCTGATAGCTCGCTTGGTTCCCCCAAAATGTAAAACACGTAAAAGTAGGCCTACCTGGTTCAAATCCACGTGGTCCGCCGTAGCAATTGTACCGTGGTCCACCGCGAGCGAAGCGAAGGTCGCAAAGGCCGAGGTCGAAAATAAAAAAATAAAAAAAAACAACGCGTGAGCTGGGTTGAACTGGAGGCTTAGGAGCACACAAATTGTACTAATGTAATTCGTACACGCACGCAGCTATTCAGCGCCATCCAGATTAGACCAATTTCCCAAATTGTTGTAACCCTAAAACATATAAACTCAATTTTGGAAATTCGCTTAACTCTCGTCAGCGGTTCAGCTTTCAAAATTGAACTGACACTATTTTTAGCGCCATTCTTTTCTACTTGTTAGCCGAAGGTCGACGCGGAAGGATACACAGTTATTAAACTCTCGATGTGAAAACATACGATTATATTGTTGTCAACTTATAGTTTTTTATCGACCTTTAGCCGTTTCATAACATCCGAGCGTATTACTCCGTGTTACATTTAATTATACCCAGTGACATCAGACAGGCTCTAAGTATTCTATGAATATTGCATCATTGCATTAATAAACTGCATGAAATTAATCTTTTATGTCAAAATATTCTTTAATTGGAAACCGTTCAAGGTTGGTGGTATAATTGCGCTTGTTGTTTAGCCAATTGGAATTCAAAATATTTATTTGTGTTTCTTCATTAGTACTCATACTGGAAATGGCATCCGGCGTCGGTTTTTCGAAAGCAAGTGAACAGCTTAAACTGGAGTTAATTTCAAAAGTACGCGCTCCTTTTAACTCAGAAATTTTAAAATATGTCCGTCCCCAGCTCGCTTCCGGTCTGAACACGCGCTAAGCAAATGCAAACATATTATTGTATACCCTGTTACTTTCACTAAAATAACTATCGGTTAGAGCAGAGGCACTTGGATTAGGTTAGAAGTAGTGGTGGCCTGGATCCTGACGCATGCGCAGTAAACCAAGAGGTTTTGTACGAATGGCAGGATTATTTTATATAAAGAGCGATTGCCTTACTAATTACAAGGAAGATAAAGTTAGGCCTATGAGTATCTTTCAAACTGATCACGGTCGTTTGATATTATATTACATTTTGTAAATCATTTCTAAATTACTAAGAGACCTACCGAAGCAATAGTAAAATCATACATGACTGGTGGATATTTTTTAGTTAAATATGAAGGCGAATACTCGGAACTGAAAGGAAATGTCTGCTGGAGTTCCACAGGGTAGTGTTCTTGATCCAGTCCTTTATTTGCGAATTTCCATAGGAAAGATGAGCTGTTGCAATGATCATTACGGCGAGATTTAAGGTCGGAAGTGGTAAATGAGCACCGATCATGGTCCCCAGAACAAGTTTTGGGGTCTTATTAAAAATTATGTAAATATATGTATATATGTGTTCGCACTCTAGCGGCCGCATTTCAAGTCCGATTTGGTCAAAACTTGGTACACATGTTGGTTGTCTACGTCGCTCGGACGCGTTCGTAAGCCAAACAAAATCCAACAATCGGAAGCACGTTTTTTGACAGGAAGTAACCATTTTTTTAGATTTTTCGTACGAGAATGAAACCGGTTTAGAGTTTCAAATAAATATTATTCTGCACATTTTATTTTTATAGCTCACTTGGTTCCCCCAAACGTAAACTACCATAAATGTCCTGGGTTCAAATCCACTTGGGAGGTGGGGGGGGGGGGGGGGTATCCAAGGGGCATCTTCTGATCCGAGGCCCAACGGCTAAGTTTGTACGCTGCGAGCGAAGAGAAGCAGTGACCATAAGCCGAGGCTTTAAGGATCAGGTGCAAACAAATTCTACTAATATATTTCTAACACAGGGGCAGCTATTCAGCGCCTTCGTGAGTGGAACAATTTCCCAAATAGTTGGTTGAAACCCTAAAATATATAAACTTAATTTTGGAAATTCGCTCAAACCACGTCAGCGGTTCAGCTGCGTGGTCGAATTATTTATTGTTTACAAGGGGCCTTCCTACTGCAGAGGATACAACCATCGCTACCTTCGCAGACTGTAGACACTAGCAACTGGAAAGAAGATTGACGCGGTTGAAGTGAAGCTTCACTGATGTTGTTAGCAATTGGACCAAAAATGGCGCATTAGTCTGAATGAAACGAAATCAGTCGATGTAAATTTTACAAACCTAAATGGACAACGAGTTCCAATTACAATAAATTCGATGCCCCCAGTTCCAGCATCCAGTTCCCAATGCCAAGTCAACTAAATACTTGGGGAATGAAATTAGACGCAACCCCTAACTGTAGAAAAAGAATTAAACTTAAAATACAGGAGAATGTACTGGCTTTTTTGAAGACAATCACAGTTGTCAATCTCTATCTCTATCTATATATATAAAAGCCAAATCCACTGACTCACTGATCACGATTTATCAAAAACTACTGAACGGATTGGAACTAAATTTGGTATGTAGCTTCCTCTAGGGCCATAGGTGTTCAATAAGAA
>JAGFPH010000508.1:363498-392333 GCA_018207615.1 Philaenus spumarius
AATTAATGAATGGATTGGAATGAAATTTGGTATGTAGCTTCCTCTAGAGCCGTAGGTGCTGATAAGAAAGGGTTTTAAAAAAAATCGAAATTTTAGAGGGGGTTTGGGGTTGGTCAAAGTTACTAAATCACGATTTCTCTAAAACCACTTACCGGATTTTAACGAAATTTGGTATGTAGCTTCCTCTAGGGCTATAGGTGCTCTCTAAGAAAGGTTTTCAAAAAATTCGAAATTTTAGAGGTGGTTTGGGGGGGAGGGGGTCGAAGTTACCAAATCACGATTTCTCCAAAACCAACGAACGGATTGGAATGCAATTTGGTATGTAGCTTCCTCTAGGGCCATAGGTGATCTTTAAGAAAGGGTTTAAAAAAGTTCGAAATTTTAGAGGTGGTTTGGGGGGGGAGGGGGTCGAAGTTACTAAATCACGATTTCTCCAAAACCAACGAACGGATTGGAATGCAATTGTGTATGTAGCTTCCTCTAGGGCCCTAGGTGATCTTTAAGAAAGGGTTTAAAAAAATTCGAAATTTTAGGGAAGGTTTGAGGGGTCAAAATTACTAAAACTCCCCATAATAAATACATAGTGTAATATATTTATTGATATAATATATTTTTTGTTAATATACATTTAACTTTGATTTGTCTATCCGTGCAAAGCTGGATCGGGCCAGCTAGTATACAAAAAATCGTATCTGTCTGTCTGTCTGTTTGTGACGCCATCAACTGAGAACGGTTGAACGTATAAAGCTCGGGTTCGTGCCATTAGATGCAGTATTTATTCGTGAAGGTTTAGGTCCATTCGTTCAAAAGTGAAGTCACTAGCGGCCAAAGACTACGATTTCGCCTTCTTTAGGGCACGTTTCTGCTTATAACTTAAGATTGGTAGCAACTGTATTCAATTTGAGATATTCATTGGATTCAGCTCGCCTAGTTCTTTCAAATGGCCACTGAGCCGATTCTGTAGGTGGTATAGATTATTAGCTATAACACAAAAGTGTGCGTTTTTCTTAAACGTTTTTGGTTTACCGATTTCTTAAACAGCTGTGGTTTTTCAACGGTAGGATTTAGGGGAAATCTGAGAACACATTACGATTGACAATTTAATTCTCTACAACTTTCATATTTGAAATTTCTTTCTCTAACGCGATCCAAGGGGTCAAAAATGTAAACAACTTTGTACAGTTTTGCTTTTATGTATTTTCGGCCGTTATTGCTCGTGGTTAACGTTAGTCGCGGGTACACCTAATTATATAAAAACATTCCTGCCATTCACGCAAAAACTACTAGTACTGCTCATGCTAAAAATAAAACCCTGGCTCTATTGCGCATGCTACAGGATCCAGGTGACCGCTACTCTCAACACCCTACGCCAATCCAAATCTCTGTAATGATACAGTTCTGGGGCTGTTCACAGAAAGTGAATGTAAATCAAATACAAAACCTTCCAAAACAAGGTGCTTCGATGTATGGTTGATTCACCAAGGAATATACGAACGAAATTTTAAAATATACTTTTTTAGTGAAGAAATAAGTATGTACGTAATACAACATGGCGCATCTCTGGTCACCATCTCGCCCAACAATTTTGACCATATTTTCCAACGACTATGGTGGGGGTTAAAATACGCAGAAGGGGGCTCTGGGTTATGCTGTGTGAAATTCCCACTGGAGATGGGGCCCTGGAGGCTCAACCTATGCATTTTTTGAAGTAGGGGTTTTAACACTGCACGTGCTTTATTGAGTACTTTAAGAGTTTTTATTTTTTTTACAAAAATTCTCCAGACTTTTCCCTCCATTTTCTTTTCACCGCCATTTTCTTTTCCCCAATATTTTCCGCAAACTTCCGAAAAACCTCAAACTGGCACCTCTGGTCTGGCGGCCTGGCGCAGTGCATGGAATGGTGAGTTAGTGTTGCCACAATGACAAGGGTTGGTACTAAATTTCCCAGAACATAATTTTAAAGAAGGCAATGCGTTTATTTGGTACAGAAATATTTTGATTAGCCCACAACATTTTTAGATTGGAAATTATAACTTGCTAGTCATTTGTGAATGTTGGTAATTAAAAATAAAAGCATTCAAAACTTAAACGCAAAGTTGGAGTTTTTTTTTGTGCAGGTTAACCCCAATATTAAAATTATTTTTTTTTCAAAATCTCTAATTTCCAAACTGTTGGATTTTAAAATTATTGGGGATCCTCCCGTAACCCTCCCATAGCGACGTCCGCATACAGATGGTGCAGTTTCGTGACGTGTTTTTGTGATTTTTGTTTTGTGTGATGTATTTACTTTAATAATATATTTGACATCGTAATAAATTGATTTATTTCATTATTTCTGTGATCTGAAGATGGGTACATCTGGTTACCCACCGCGGTAATCACTAAGTGATTTTAGGATTGGATATAAGACAAGAAAGCAGGTATTGTATCCTAATAAATTAATTTATACACCGTCGGATCTGATGGATATTAGTAATAGGGAACGATCAATGGGTTACATCTCTTAAAAATGTTTATATATATATGACTTAACGCATGGAACCCTACCGCTATGGGTAAACAAAACAAAAAATAAAAAATGTATACCAGTAATTTCACTCCGCCACATTTTACACCTAGTTACAAATTACTTTAGAAATATTATGGTGAAAATAATATTTTTAGGTTTTTAAATCAGTATTGAACTTTAAAAATATCCACAGCCTGGTACAACTTGCGCCTAAATAGTCGTCTGACCCTAAACCAAGTTCCTAGGAACACTATATAGTGAAGACTAATTCGCCATGCAGCTGTTGCAAGTGCAGTTACTCGTGGAATGCATCTAACGGAGATGCAGTTGCAAAACCCAGGTCACTGCATTCTTTTACTATAGTAGATTCAACGATCTTTTGACGTGTTGTAAAACACTGAACGATTCGGACGTTATCGATGCAGTCAAACCGAAACTAGAGGTGTTCAGCTATCAGAAACAATTTTCTGTTAGAGGCGAAGACCACATAAATACAATAGAAAAGGGAATTAAGATTTTTTTTTAATTACGTGGGATAGGAACATTCTTTTGCATATTATTTGTAATATTGGCTATATTCAAAATCTAATAATTTATAAAAAATGGTTTTTCAATTTATATCTTAAGCAATCATATGATACACACATTATTACAACTTGTAACATATTAATTTCGACGAAGCATCTACAACAAATGACCTACCGAAGCAAATTTTACAATAATAAAATCAAACACGAGAAAGACAACAACAGACCAACAAACAATAATAATTCGGAGATGTGCGAGTTGATTGTAGGACAGAGGGTCTCGGGTACACTCCAACGAAGAGACCATCCCAAAAATATTTCGTAGTCAATCAGAAGTACCCCACTATATGTTGAATTTAGCTACTGTAGTAACATACTAAAAGTCCTCTAAAAAAAATCTGTGCTACGGCCGCCATCTTGGAAAATGGCGTCCAAAATCCCCATAACTCAAAAAATATTCATCCTATAAAAAAAGTTTTAAATAAAAAACGTTTGTCACAAAAGAGCTACAATTTTTCAATAAAATAACCGTTTAGCCATAAAATGATATATTTGGAAAACAATTTTGACAATTTGTAAAAAAAAAAAAACACTAATTACCGTTAAAGGAAGTTATAATGAAATTTTTAACAAACAAATTGTTGTTTTAATTTAAAGATTGGAATTTCCTGAACAGTTTCATACCAATAACATAAATGTTCTCTTTTCATTTATATTTTGTGTGGATTTTTAAATGTTACACTCCTGATGCCTTCGATGCATTTCGCTACCAAGCTAGGCTACCAGAATAAACTCCTACAGAGTTTACCCATGGTTTGTTTTACTGTATATTGTATTGGGTTTTTTTGTTAGTTTTTGGAGGCCATTTTTCAAGATGGCGACCGAAGCACTAGTTGTATTTACGAGGACTTTTAATATGTTATAGCAGTAACTAAATACTGTACAACATACATACCAAATCCCTAGCTTGTAAGAGTTTTTTTTGGTGTGTATTTTATCTAACGTAATTGGTCTATAAAGGAAGACAAAGAGTTTGGGCCTATTCAAACAATATTACCTAGTGACTCTTAGGTAGTTTGGACCAAATTGCGAAAATTTGCATAGTTTTAAATAAATACCACTAACTTTTTTCTTTATGATTTGTTTTTAATTTTGTTAAAGTTTGTATGAAACAAGGGTGTTTATATGATGTACATTGTAAATACCTTTTATTTTTTATATAGATTTTTTGGAAAAGGGAAATTTTCGCAAAATATAGGAGTAACTATGATTTTTTACAAAATAAATTTCATCCTGATGTAAAAAATGAAAACAAAATTAATTAGTGTTGTAGGGTGTTCTTCATTACAACAATTTAAAAAAACTTAATTAATTTTGATAAACAAACAACAAAGATGCGATATTTTTTGAAATAACGCTTTCAATTTCAATAGGATGGCACTATGGGGTAGGACTTTAGAAAAGAAAATATCTGGCACTTAAAAGGGATGATTATGCACGGAAACGCTACTAAACTATTGCTTTTGAATAATATAAACAAATGTTTTAAAAAAGCGAAACGCATCATATTGAGCGCAAAATCCCCTGCGTTCAATAATGAAGTCGACTATATCAGCTGTCAAACACCTACGACTAAACACCCACCTAGGTGCGGTGAAAATTAGGGCCTTTGTCACGGTCCGGTGGAATTGTCGATCCGGGTGCAGGTGCTCTGTACCAATTCAATACACAAAGACGGTTATGATACTACTTATTGGACATGACCTAGAATTCAAAATTTTAAAATTAAGTGATAGAAAAAATAAAAGATACTGTATATTTCCAATAGGAGTCGAAAAGTGTAAAGCTTGCGGCGATAACCAGAACTGCACTGTATACTGTGATAGGGGAAACCTCTGCGTGTTTCGCTCGCCGTGCCCTGTGCTCGCTCAGGTCGCAAAAATGTGAAGCAGGTAATTTATAAAACTTTTATTTCACCAAACGGATGAATATTAGTTATACAGCCATTCCATGGAAAAGTAAACCCTGAAGTTAAATTTAGAATTATTTGTTATACTCACAGTTCATATGTTACTAGGAAGAGAAAGGTCTGAAATGACAGAATCAGTATAATTTTTTTATAAATTTTGTGTTTTTATGTGTTTTTTATCCGGTTAATGTTTCATATTCTTGTAAGCCTCTCTAGATGTGAAATTAAGCTTAAGTTTAAAAAAAAGTAAGAAGAAGAATACCTTAATCACCTATTTGCTATTATTTGGAGAGAAAACCTAGTTAACCCTTCTTTTTAGTGACATCAGTTGTTTGTTGATGTTGTTAGTCAGAATGTTAGAATTTTACAGCATTTTAAAGGCTCCCTGGATGTCCCGTCCGTAACAGAAAAGGTAATAATGTTTGTTTAAAAGAATATAACTACATCACACTTATGTTTAAACAAAGAATCCTGTGTTTAAAATTTACTCAGAATCCAACCTCAAAATGTTAATTTTGTTAGTAGTTTTATTTTGATTTATATTGCATTTTGAAATTTGTCCCGTCCGTAACGCTTCTTCAGAACGTCATCTGGCAAAGGTTTCAAAGTATTTCTCTTAACAAAAAACTGATTTTTATTGCAACCAGTCTTGTTAAATAGACCTGGACCTACCTCTGACAGACAAAAATACATTTTATTATATGTCTTTATAGACTTATCAAATTTGTGTGAAAGTTAATTTAAACAAATATTACTACATTCACTTATGTTTAGACAATGAATTCTGTGTTAATTTATAATATACTCAAAATCTAATCTCAAAATGTAAACTTTGTTATAGGCCTACTTTTATTTTACTTTATATTGCATTTTAAAATTTGTCCCGTCCGTAACGTTTCTTCAGAACGTCATCTGGCAAAGGTTTCAAAGTACCATATTTCTCTTTACAATAAATTGATTTATTGCAACCAGTCTTGTTAAATAGGCCTAGACCTTGGATACCTGATGGTAAACAGTGCTATGCTACAGTCAGCAATGATTTAAGCATGATAAATTTTCAGTGTGGTAGTTTTAAAAAAAATTATTAGTGCTCACAAGAGTGAACATGAAGTAGAAGAAGTTACCATTTTTTCCGATAGGTGTGCTGGTCAATTTAAAAGCCAGTATACTCTGTCTAACCTACCATTTCTTTATGAAGACAATGGAGTTACTGGAGAATGGGCATTCTTCGCCACTTCATATGGGAATAGTGCAGTTGATGGAGTGGGCGGAACAGTAAAGAGGTTGGTCTGGGAAAAACTCCTAACCAGAGAGGTAAATGTGTCCTCAGCTGAAGAATTCTATAACTGCTGCAATGATGTTTGTACATCTGATAAAATAAAGATCATGTTCATTGATAGCCAAGAAATTAATGGGTCTATGAAGCGGGTTCGGTAAGAATGAGGTGAAGGCAGGCCAATTTAGTTTAATTGAACTTTTCAGTGTGAAAAAGTGAAGAAGGCAGAAATATGTGGGAATCACTCAAACCTGTGTCGACGAAGATGACAATGTCGAGGTTATATAATATATATATGAATAGCCTACTGTTTGTGGAACAAAAGGTGAACAACTATTCAAGTTAGAACACTCAAAATCGTATATTGTATCATTTGAAGAAGTAAGTGGAGTATTCAAGTCTCCAGAAATAAAAGAGACAGGAAACAGAATATTTTATAAGTTTGAAAAGCCAATCGAGTTGTAATTTGAATTAACATGACTCTTTAAATTTGAAATAATATTCTTAATTGTCACACAGAGGCATTTAGTTAAACTCAAATACTACAGCTTACTTAAGTATAATTAAATTAGCTTCTTGACGATTAAAAATAATAATTATTGTGCATTTTTCATGTATTTTTTATACATTATCCTAGGTGTCCCGTCCGTAACGTCCCGTCCGTAACATGTATCTTCTGTTAATTTATTTATTTTTCCTTTTTATAAAGATGCCAAAGTTCAAACCTATAGTATTACTTTGTAGATAAAGGTCAAAACTTATCATTCATATATTCTTTAAAATTTAATTTCAGTATATTTCACAGAAAATTTTACATGAAGTTCATGTACTTTATCCTATGTCTCTTTTTCGTCCCGTCCGTAACGGGCCTTTAAAAATTCTTGACAGGTTTAAAAAAATGTATGTGGTATACAGGTTACAATTAGTATTTAGTAGACACTATCTGACAGCATACAAGCACAGTTTGAGTTCAAAATATATATAGGGTTTCTTGATATTTAATAGTTAATCCTTCAGGATGTCCCGTCCGTAACGATGGATTGGCTGTATAACAGGTTAGACGGTATTTTTGTCAAGAATAAATTATGGGACGTCGATATGGGAGAGGGTAGGGGGCAACGAGCGTCATCCCAAATAATTAAAAAATCCAAAAAAGCTGGGAATTTTGGGATTTAAAAAAAATAGCGGGATTAAATTGCACGCTCAAAAACTCCAACTTTGGGATTCGGCTTCGAAAGTTTTTGTTGATAATTTCCAACATTCACAAATAACAAGAAGTTACGATTTCCAATCAAAAATGTTGGGGCAAATCAAAATATTTCTTTACCAGATAAATGCGTTGCCTTCTTAAGGGTCTGCTCCGGTAAACGAGAAAGCAACCGGAAACGCAAGCGCTTCTCTCTATAACCGTATCTGAACCGTGCAATTTCTTGCAGCTGAGCGCTTTGACATCGCCTCATTTTAAACCATTTTATAAATCCATCTTTTGTAATTGGGTGCTGAAAAAAAACTGAATATTCTTTATAAAATTTCGGATCCGGCTTGCAAATTACTTTTCATCATTAATTTTGTATTGTTTTAGGAAAAAAATTCAAACTTTGTACTTACAAAAAGTCAATTACATAACAAATGAAAAGCACTTAAAAACATCCAAAATGCAAAACGGATGCGTATTGAAATTGTGCTTAAAATGAGACCTTGCAAACGATTTTATGATAAAAATAAACAAAATAAATGGTTTGAAATTTAACATTGCTCTTATGGGATAAAACTCCAAGATGGCCATCACTACAGCAGACCCTTAAATGATGTTCTGGGAAATTTAATTTCCAACCGTTGATATTGCTGCAACACTGCCTCACCATGCATGTCATGCACTGCGCCAGGCCGCCAGACTAGTGTTGCCAGATTGGGGTTTCCCCCCAAAATAGGGAAATTTTTAAGTTTGCGGGAAATATTTGGGAAAATAAAATGGTAGGGAAAATTATGGAGAATTGTTTTCATAGTGTGATGAACTTGTTGAAATTCTTGTAAAAAAAATAAAAACACTTTAAAAACCCTACTTAGAGAGAAGTACATTTTTCAAAAAAATATTTTGAGGCGAGCCTCTAGGGCTCCAACTCCACTAGGATACATTCCACAAAACATAACCCAGAGCCCCCTTCTCACCTGTGCATAAGAATCCCTACCACGGAAGTTGGAAATATGGTCAAAATTGTTGGGAAATTTTAGATTATGCCCCCCACCGTCCCCACCTCAATTTGTAGCAACGTTCCTGGTGTGGAGAGGCTCTTATATACTTTACAGTAAACTACATCCCTAAACTTTTGAGAAAGAGAAGTGAAACATGTTTTCGATTCACCATTTAGGGTCTCCTCCAGTAAACGAGAAAGCAACCGGAAACGCAACCGATTCTCACTGTTTCCCTATCTAAACAGTGCTATTTCTTGCAGCTGAACGCTTTGACATTGCCTCATTTCAAACCATTTTATAAGTCTATCTTTTGTAATTGAGTGTTGAAAAAAAAACTATATATATAAAATTCAATGCATGTCCGTCTGTTTGTACGTTTGTATGTTTGTCCTTTATGCGTTACCAAACCGTCCATCCGAATGCTTTGAAATTTTGCATAGTAACACAGGTTAACCTTGGGAAGGTTTTAGGCCATTTACCGAAGTCCTAGGACATTAGGGCTACGCCCCAGTGGCCCTCAAAGTTTCAATGTTAATCTTATGGAAGGTCAATCTTAAGGAAGAAGAAGAAAGATTTCTTTTGATTTTATCAGGGGCACAAAAAACAGCTGTTCGTATGAAAAGCTTAAAACAGCTGATTTTGATCAACAGCCGATTTTGATCAACAACTGATTTGGATCAAAAAATGAATATAATTTTAGGTTAGGTAAATCAAGCAATGAGCAGAATCCCATTAATTTACATCGGCCCTCAGGGATACGAATTACAGGCTTTCAAAGTTTCAAATTAAGCAATAGCAAAGCATTGCCGGGTCCACTAGTTCTTTATAAAATTTCGGATCCGGCTTGCAAATTATTTTTCATTATTAATTTTTTTTTGTGTTAGGGAAAAAATTCAAACTTTGTACTTACAAAATGTCAATTACATAACAAATCAAAAGCATTTAAAAACATGTAAATTGCAAAATGGATGCGTATTGCGACTGTGCTTAAAATGAGACCTTGCAAACATTTTTATGATAAAAAGTAAACGAAATAAATGGTTTGAAATTTAACATTGCTCTTATGGGATACAAATCCAAGATGGCCGCCACTACAGCAGACCCTTAAGGGGGCGCTACCCTGTCGGCCATATTGAATCTGATTCCCATAAGAGCAATGCTACAGAATAAGTCATTTTTTTCTGTTAATTCGTGGAATAAATTTAAAAATTTGGTTTCATTTTGAAGTACTGTCATATGCGGATGTTGATTGCCGAATACATTTTCAAAAACCGTGTTATTGTTTTCATAAACGTATGATATAAATAGTAAAAAATAGTAAATTTTATTAATTTTTTACTCAGTTGCAAAAAGAGATATTGCAAAAAAACCTTAGCAATCAACACCCACAATCTATTTTACTTTAAGAAAAAAAATACAGCTTTCGTTTTTTGACAAAAACAACACAAAAATATGCTTAATAGTGAAGGTATGTTTTGGTTATTTAACATTGAAATTGGTACCCAACTTCGCCGTTTTGAATGTAGAGAGCCGAGCCTTAATGTGTTTCACAGTCGCCACCACAGATTCACCATTTATTCCAGCCATGGTTACTGCTGTTGGTTAGACGGTACATGACGTTTTGCATCTGACAGTGCGAAACCCTTGTCGACTATAATCCGAACTTTCCTAATCTATATTCAAACGAAATTTATCTGTAAAGTACGAGACAACTCTGTACAAATAAAATTATAATCGATTACCTTCGAAACAACACGCGTCAATTCAAAACAATATTCCAATAACGATCCACTCAATGCCGAACAATACCTATCGACTAAATACCGAACTATATTTAACCAGTAATTACAGTAGGCAAGACTTTGAATGACCGTCCATTGTGCCAGGAATAATCATGGGCCATTGTCCTTGGTATTATGTTTGTAAATCTTTTGTCTCAAGTATTAGCACAGAGTCCAGGAAGAGCTAGAGTGACCCAGATATTGGCCTAGTTTAGTTTTAAAGGTCATCCCTCGTTTAATAAAATGGCGGGCACGACTTGGCCGACGGAATTTACATTTGTCGATGTTTTAATTAAAACGCTCGAGTTAATTCCGTATACTTTTAGTTGCGTGGAAATGCAGGTTTGATTAAAATAGGTTGGTACGTTTTAAAACTAATTCGAGTAGATAGAAACTGTGGAGTGATAAGTTCAGTACTCATATGAAAACGTTTTGAAATTGGGAAACTTCGTGAATTGTTTGGTATCACTGGTTAGGTTCATTTTTTGAGTTTCTTACCCTAAAAAGAAATAATTCGATCACGCAGCTGAACCAATGACGTGAGTTGAGTGAATTTCCATACTATTTGGAAAATTGGTCTACTCACAAAGGCGCTGAATAGCTGCCTTATAAGGAATATATTAGTAGAATTTATTTGCACCACAATCTCCAGCCCCGGCTCAGAATTGTACGGAAATTTCAAATATAGGCCCTACGTTTCGAAGCTCATGATCTCTACTAATAGAATCCGTTTGAAAATTTTAAATCGACATTAACAATAATTTATATGCATTTCGCCAGATAACTCTCCAAATTGTTTAAACAGTTATTAAGCAAAATGAATATATCCGACAGGTCCCAACATGTGGTTAATCTACATGCATTAACTGTCATTTTACACAAATGCGAATCTATAACGTTTAAAATTATTAATAAAATAATGCATTTGTCCGAAGGTTTTCAGAATTTTCTCAGTGAAAAGTGCACCGATCAAGACTTACAAAGTCTCATTTCAAAGGGGTTTTAATTTCCTACAACTTTTCTATTGAAAGTATAGCGTTTCATAACATGATTTACAAAATATAAGCGAAAAAAAGGCGAATTTTCCGCAGTTTTTATTGTTTCAATAATTCCGAAATAAATTATTGAACACCGAACTGCTAAACACAAAGGCGTTGAATAGCTGCCCGCGTGTAGGGAATATATTAGTGGAATTCGTTTGCACCACAATCTCCCGCCTCAGCATTTTACGGAAATTTCAAATATACGTTTTGAAGCTCATAATCTCTACTTTCAGAATCAGTTTGAAAATTTTAAATCGAAAGTAACGATAATTTATACCCATTTCGCCAGATAACTATCCAGATTGTTTAAACACTTATTGTGCAAAGTCAATATATCCGACAGGGCCCAACTTCAGCGTGGTTAATTTACAGTTGGAAATACATGCGATGAAGCGGCCGGCTGTATGCGCAGAAGCAGGGACGGCCAATGCGCATGCGCTAACAGCGTTTAGGTCAGTGTAGCGAGTCAGTCGGTGACAGAGGTTCGTCTCGTTGACTAGAACACTACCGTTCCTAAAAACATTGTAGTGTTGACGCCTCATGTATGTGTTAAGGAAACAATTACTTATTTTTACTCTGTCTGTGGTGTACAAACAAAACTGGATGTGCATCCGAGTTGTTCTACTAGTAGGAAATCAGTGATACAGTAAACCATGCACCGCGCTCCGGCCGTAAAAAAACAGACTGGGTTGTAGAGTACTGGTAGCAGTAACATCCCCACCCCGCCACTCATAGCCTCTCCTCCCTTCCACACACAATCGCCTGCCTGCGCGACCCGTTCTTCAGATATATATTACCATCTGTACTTGCATTAACTGTCATATTACACAATCCGTAGCTTTAAGATTTAAAATGTCGAAATTATGAATAAAAAATGGATTTGTCGGTAGTTTTTCTGATTTTTCTCAGTGAAAAGTACACCGATCAAAAGATGGGTCGTAATTTCGTACATAAAGAAACCAAATGTGCAGAAAATCCCTTATATTTTTGTTTAAATAAAACTCCCAAAAAGTTTCATTCTAATACGAAAAATCTCCGATCGACTTAGAAAACCCACGTTTGTACCAATAGGATGTAAAACACGGCCGTTAGAATGCGAACACGTACATAAACAAAATGTTTCCCACCATAAAACGTTCATGGGGTCATGATCAGTGCTCACTGACTACTCCCGACCTTAGGTCTCACCATAAGAGTCACTGCAATAGCTCATCTTTCGTAATTCGATAAAAAAGTTGAATCTTCACAGGTTTGTCCTTCAAAGTGAAATTTCATGGGAAGGAGCAAAGCCATCAAACGGAAATTTAACGATTTATAAAACGAACCGGCAAGTATTCCGAAACTAAAAAAATATATTTTACTGAACATTTTGGGACAGAAGCAAAGTATGGTGTCCTAAAACAATTTTTTTTAGATGCACTACCTGTATGTAATATTATTCTATATTTAAGGTTATCGAATTTATTTTAGGATTGTGTGATTATCCTGACAATCCTGTTGAAAGCCCATTCCCCCTTCTATTTTTGAAAGTACTGTACCTATGTGTACGGTTTTGAGAAATCTCAGTGTACAAAAGAGCTATAAGTTATTCAAACTTGTTCAGGAAAATTGTGTTTTTCGTTCATGCGATATACGTTAATGCTGTGTCTCGGGACCTGTGAGTCAAATAAGTATTTTTTATATAAATGTATCTCTTTATTATATAAAAATCATTCCTGTCATTCACGCAAAAACTCAGACCCTATGATCCCGGTTACCGCTACCACCAAATAAGTATAATCGTCACTTTTTTATATAAATTTAGCTCTCTATTATATGAAAATCATTCCTGTCATTCACGCAAAAACTCAGACCCTATGATACCGCTACCACCACTGCTCTACCCCGATCCAAGTGCCTCTGTCCTAATCAATCGATATTTCAGTGAATACATCAGATTATACAATAGTGTAACCTGTTTCCATTTGCTTCGCCGCGAGGGTTGGTGATCGAACCGAGCAGGGGTGGAGCCCCTAGTATATATTTTCGTAGAACGTGCGTCGAAGCCACGGGGGTTGCTGAGCGAAGCGAGCAGATGCCTGAGGCCTTTAGAATTCCAATAATACAAATATTTTGGATGCCCAAAGTTAGATGACACAACATAAAATATATATTTTATAATACTGCGGTGTTCTCTTCTGTGTTAGCAATGTTCTCTTCAAGTGTTGGCGGTGACCCGAATATTGACGCATGCGCATTAGGACGAGAGTTTTTGTGTAAATAGCAGGAGTTTTTTTTATATAATAGGGAGATATGTGGGTGAGCCAGGGACGAAGCTATGTAGAGGCAAGGGATCGTCACGTCCAATAATTTTAAAATTAAAAAACCTGAGAAATTTTGAATTTTTAAAAAAGTTGGGATTTTGATATTGGGCTAAATTCCAAGCAAAAAAAAAACTTTAAAATATTTGTAAAGTTTTTGTTGTTAATTACCAACATTCACAAATAACAAGCAAGTTATAATTTCCAATACAAAATGTTGGACAAATCAACAAATTTCTACACCAGATAAATGCACTGCTTCTTTTAAATGATGTTCTGGGAAATTTAGTTGCAACCCTGGTTGTGGCAACACTGACTCACCATTCCATGCACTGCGTCAGGCCGCCAGACCAGTGTTGCCAGATTGCGGAGTTCCCCTACATGGGAAAATAGTACTCTTAAATTGCTAGCATGCGCAGTGTTAAAACCCCTACTTAGAGAAGTCAATCTTTCAAAAAATTCCGAGAGTGAGCTTCCAATGCCCCATTTTCACCGGGATTTGTTCCACACAAAATAACCCCCCTGCTCGTTAGAACCCCCATTACAAGAGTTAGGAGTATGGTCAAAATTGTTGGGAAATTTTAGATTTTGCCCCTCTTCCTCAATATTTTGTAGCAACGACCTTGGGGTGAGCGTGATTTATAGGCATGTCAAATTGGCCTGATAAATTTAGATGTAACGTCGATCCTTTTCCTTAAAAAAAAAAGACGAACGTCAAATTTCATTATCAAAAAGAAAAAAGAAATTAATTTGTGAGCTATTAAAAGCTGTCCTTGGCCGTATGAGGTGATTGACTGAAACTAAATGATAAGACTTATCAATGTGTTCAGACATTGTTTGTGACCAAGGTCAATTGTGTTATTTATCAAATGAAATATTTGACAGCGTTCCAGACATTTTGTTTATCTGTTCTGTGTTCGACAGAAGCCAAAAGTTCATTTGAACACAACGCTGACGAGTGTCCACTTTATGACATTCTAAATCCCACCATTCTAAACCTGAACAGTTTAATCCAATTCCCGATTGAAATTCTGTTACTAATCTCGCACTTCAGAGTGTAGTGTTTGCAATTCAATATCGTTGTATTTGTGTAGGTTTTTGTTGTTGTTTCAATTCCTCTTCAGAACTGCATTCAACAATACTCTTTCGTTATCGATGGAAAATACAACTACTATACTGTGACTACTATAAAGAGCGGTGGACAAGTTGAAACTTTCTACTCCCGTTGGAGACAAATATATCGTCAACTTTGGAAAACAAACTAATAAACCAATGTTGATCAGATTGAATACATTTTCAAATTAACTACAAAGTTAAGGGTCTGCTGTAGTGGCGGCAATCTTGGATTTTATCCAGTAAGAGCATCGTTACATTTAAAACCATTTATTTCGTTTATTTTGTATCATAAAATTGTTTGCAAGGTCTCATTTTAACCTCGATCACAATACTCATCTAATTTACGTTTTTTTTAAATCTCTTTAATTTGTTATGTAATCGAAATTTTTTTACTGAGATTGAATTTTTTTTCTTATACACGACAAAACATTAATAGATAAAAGTAAATTGCAGGCCGGATCCACAATTTCATAAAGAATGTTTTGTTTTTTTTTCACCACGCAATTAAAAAAGATAAATTTATGAAATGGTTTCAAATGAGGCAACGGACTCAAAAGCGCTCAGCTGCAAGAAACTCCACTGTTTAGATATCGCAATAGGGTAAAGCGCTGGAGTCACCGGTTGCTTTCTTCTTTGCTGGAGCAGACCCTTAAAACCACAGAGCACTAAATAAAAGTAGAGCAGACATCCCAATACGAATGGCCTTGAGGCAGTTGAGGCTAGATCGGCCATCTTAGCTGTGGCAAGTTCTCCCATCGCTGTATTTTCATCCGTACTCGAGTTAGAGAAAGCGATTTTCTTAAACTAAGATTTAAATTATTTGTGATCATTCAATCAACTTGAAACTTTGCAGGTTTATACTGCATTGATTCGTGATAGAGGATGTGAAATTAAAAATATTTATTTATTTTTTTATGGTAAAACTATTTTTCAACATGATTTAACTTGGTAAATAATTAAAATGACATGACAAAGTTAGTAAGCGACAATACTTTTTATTTTTTGGTCAGAGAAGTTTCGTCTGCGTAAAAGTTGGAGGCAATGAGTTGAAATTTTACATTCTGTATTTTTTTTTGGAAAGGACATATATTTTTGTAGTTTCGACATTAAATGTAAACCATTTTTTATCTAGGAGCTGCGCAACTGATAGTGTGGCTTGTGCGCGTGTCAATCAATGATTATGGTAATTAAACACTTAATATTAAACGTGTTAAATTGTTTATACAATATAACTTACGTATACAAGAAGTATTCAGATTTAAGGGTCTGTTCCAGTAAACGAGAAAGCAACCGGAAATTCAAGCGCTTCTCACTATGTCCCTATCTAAACAGTGCAATTTCTTGCAGCTGAACGCTTTGGCATTGCCTCATTTCAAACCATTTTATAAGCCTACCTTTTGTAATTAAGTGTTAAAAAAAAACTGAATATTCTTTATAAAATTTCGGATCCGGCTTGCAAATTATTTTTCATTATAAATTTTTTATTGTGTTAGGAAAAAAATTCAAACTTTGCACTTACAAAATGTCAAGTACATATCAAATCAAAAGCATTAAAACAAAATGTAAATTGCAAAACGGATGCGTATTGTGACTGTGCTTAAAATGAGACCTTGCAAACAATTTTATGATAAAAAATAAACGAAATAAATGGTTTGAAATTTAACATTGCATTTTTATGGGATAAAAATCCAAGATGGTCGCCACTACATCAGACCCTTAACTGTAAATATAGTTGTATTTATACGTCAAAGGGGGAGCCGCCATCTTGGTTGTGGCGGCGGGTTCGCAGCCTGCATGCCCACTCTATTCATATTTAGTGCTCTGTGCTTACAACTGAGTTCCATGGGACAACTCCTAAATAAAAATTTTTATTTACAATTAAAACAATCCACTTACGCTGTTTGAGCAGTTTCTACCAACACTTTCTTTCTACCAAAAGACAATTCGTCTCACGGAAAACGAGTCCTTGTCCTCAGACGGGCACAAAAACTAGTTGCTGGAAGAGGACGAAGAGTCCGACGGTCATTTAGAAAAGTGCAGACTACAGAACGGGGCCATTTTGATATGGATATTTAGCTCCGCACAGGTTAGTGAAAAGACCAAAGACCAACACTCTGAACTTGCTATATGCCTACTTATGTAAGGCAATTAAGGAAGAAACGGATAGGCCTACACTTTCAGGACGTGTTCTAATGGGCGTAGTGAAACTGCCCCGACATTTTGGGTACTTTTGAAACGACGAAACTGCTCCGCTCATTAATTAAAGAGGATTAGGAAGGGTCGCCTCGCAAGACTGGAAATGTTGAAATTGCCAAGCGCACCCGGCCAGGTAGTCCGTACGGGACTGGGGGAAACAGGGTATTATTTTTGCCCCTGCGTCCTGTCAGTAACTGCAGTCTTCTAAAATTGCCATCGACAACCTAACCTAACTTAACCCCTAATAATACAACCGATTGTATTACACTAAAGTTTATCAGCTAGTAATTCCTGATATTGGTGGCAGTTATTAGAACACTGACAGGACGCAGGGACAAGAAAAATTCCCCTTTTACCCCAGTCCCGTAGCGACTACTATAATATCGCAGGGACAAAAATAATAACGCAGGGACAGGCGCTCGGGGCAATTTCAACATTTCTTGTCTGGCGAGGCGACCCTTCTTGATCCCCTTTAATGAGCGAGGCAGTTTCATCATTTCAAACGTAATTAAAATATCGGGGCAGTTTCAATGACCCCGTTCTAATAGTGAAAATAAAGAAAAAGCTCATATAAACGTAGGTTCGAAAATGCTTCGTTTTGTCCACCATTTGTTTTTTTACAAAATGCTGTAGGAAATATATTGAACGCAAATTTTGGATACATATTTGGTATGACATCTTTTACCCATGTACAAAAAAAAAACAAAAAAATAAAAGTTTTTTCATATATTTTGAAAATGACGGCAGTTTAACATTTTAAATGTATAATTTCTAAAAAATCGCTAACTTCACAGAAAATCATGGTAGTTCTCCATAATACTGTATCCAAAATTGTTTAGTTTTTAGCCTTAATTCGGTTAAAAAGTTACACGAATAACAAAAAACCCTTATGTTTGTCATTAAAAATGGAAATTTTGTTTGTAAAGTTAGCGGTTGTCAATGTCATACGAAAATTTCAGTTCAATGTACTGCCTACATCTAAAGATATTAAGTATTTTGTTAAAGAAAATGGTGGATAATTTGAAATCGAAGAATTTCCGAACCTATGTTTATATGAATTTTTTCTTTATTTTCACTAGTAAGTTAGAACATGTCCTGAAAATTTCTACGTATCTTTCTGAATCTCCCTGTATATAAATTACATGCAAGTAGGTAAAATTAAGTAAGTGAGGTAAGTGAGTTGCAGCCCGTCACGGAGTCGTATCTTTTTTGAGTTAAATGTAGGTAAGCGGTAATTTCTGAAACTAATTTTCGTTGAATTTGGTAAACCGTCGTCAGACTAAGGGAGAAAGTAGCGTGGAACTGGTTGTACCGAAAAAAAGGCTTTCTGAAAAAGTAGACACGCCCCTTAAACGAGACACATTCCTAGTTTGAGGATACTGTACGTTTCCATTATTTACTGTAATGTTCTAACATACGACCGAGCCATTACCCATTCACAACTAGCATGTCCCTAATCGGGCGAATTACTCCCGTATCGTTGACATATTATAAGCTAAATATAAGTTATCCTCTCGTGAAGGGTGGTTTTAATTTCGCGTGCCAGTGGGAGGGTAATTTCCTACACGACCTTCATCCGTCTCTCACCCCTTTGTAATTTATGAAAGTTTTCAAGGACACTTCGATGATTGAATAGATCCGTCTGCCGCACTCCCTAACTGCCATCATCTATTCATATCAAGGACATGGAGGTTGCTCAATCGATATCGTGAATTCAGATGTAATTCAAGAGTTATTGCTGAACTTTGGCGTAGGCGTCGTAAAACAAGCAAACGACATATTACTAATTGAATATTTAATAATTAATAAGATAAAGTATTAAATAAGAAGTGATATTGTAATATATTGTTTCTTGAAAGTACCCGAAGCATCGCTGGCAGAAATTAATAAAGGGAATATTGAGTAAATATTGAGCCTTAAGGGTGTGCTTTGAGGAGGTGTGGGAGGGGGTTGGGGTAGGTGTGGACTAAAAGCATTAAATTCATCGAGTGGATCCAACCTTTAGAAGGTTGGCCTATGATATTACATTGGCAAAGCGCTCTAGCTTTACTAGAATATCCCTTGTATACACTTTAGTTTTTACTAATGCCGGTCTTTTCTTTAGTTTCCGCCGTATGCGAACGACATTTAAATTTGCAGAAAGCTCCAGAGTATAGTTAGTAGGTAACAAAATTCGCCCCGATGTTTTACTGCTATCAAGTGCCTCGAAAACGTGTTTTTCGTCTTGATTATGAGCAAATATCTTTAATACAAATGTATAATTTACAATTTTTGTCACCTACGAATTATAATTTACACGTTCGTGAACGATTTCCTGCAAATTACAAAAGATTATCTTCAAAATTAGATGAAAGGTGAGTTATATTAAAGAGGACTGTATGGGACCGTTTTGTCCTGGTATTGCACGCCCTTAGTAATACAAGCAATTCGAAAAACGCTTTCATAGCCGAGTTCGTTGTCCCAAAAACGGATAGTGAGTCTCGCCTAATCGATCTATGTGCCCCATTTAGCCATTATAACAAATTAATGATTCGTTGGAAGCCCCTCATCACGGAGAATTTTAAGAATGGGGGAGGGGGGATTTGGAACAAATAGTCTAACACAAGTTACTGAATTGAGGGAAATATTATTGTTCATTTAGTAAATCCCCGTGAAAAATCACAGACGGATTAATTAGATACACATCAGAAATACATCATTTTTACAAAATACTGTTTAAACAACACACTTTATGTAGGCCTACCTAACTATACAGATGGGGATTTTTAACTCGGTAAATGTGTACAATTGTAAGGACTATAAAACTGTAGGAATGTTTGTTAAGATTTTGTGTTTATGTATATTATCACATATATTATTTCTCAAGGCCATTTTTTGTCGGTACGCCATAACTTCCTTAATACATCATCAAATTACATGAATGAGGTATCATTTTAAAGCTTTCCTAAACCGCTACACCGGAAAAATATACAAAATACAATTATAAAAAAATAAATAAATAAAGAATCCGAAAATAACAGTGATGTAAGATCATTGTAGGGATATTTTCCTGGCGTTGGCAACACTGATGATTACAATTCCCAGCTGGAGAGCTGCCTTACGCTACTACTAGGCCTACATTGCTATTTTTAATTAATTGTATATTTAGTATCGTTTAGTGAACGCACTATACGATAGCCTACTAAATATACGGTGTGTACTTTAATAATTAAGTGGGATTTAAGTAAGTTAGATGCGAATGTTTCGCACGGGTCATCTAGTTATATATATTTAGAGAAAGATAAAAATATTATCTTTTAATTGCCTTTTATTTCATATTGATAGGTCAAATGATTTAGAAGTGTTATTAATATTATTGGCTATGTTATTGATTGAAGTTGTAAACATAACCCAAAAGTATAATCTACGCTAGGTTTTGTTTGCGTATTACAAATTATGGGTGAAATCAGCTGTTATATTATTAAGTTGAGAGAATAGGTATTTCTTCTTTTAATTTGTATAAACGAATATTTTGATGATAAAAAATTGTATTTATGTACAGTTTATAACCTCAAAGCAAATATTATAACGTATAATTATAACGTACATTAGTTCTACAACTCATATTTAAAAAAATCAACTTCACAAGACATTATAATGATTGAAGTTGTAAACATAACCTCAAACTATAATATACACTGGGTTTACAGATGATGGGTGAAATCAGCTGTTATATTAAATGTTACTCCACGTACGTACGCTCGTACGTACACTCGCTTTTATAGGAGTTGATTTTCTTAGAAATTTTTTTTATAAATTATTAATATGCTAGCTGATGGTAGCTGCGGTTACGTCCGCAGATGAGAATAAATAAGTTGAAAGGATAAATATTGAGCCTTACAATTTTAAAAACTATTTCAGATTCGAGTTTCAAAGCTCAAAAGCTCATATCGAGTTTAGTCCAAATCGATCTATGTTTCCCATTTAGGACTACATAAAAGCAATTTTATTAGCTATGCTCCAATAAGCACTAAAATCACGTTTTCCGCCACAACCACAGCCGGATTTATACTTTGTTGCGCCTAGGTTAAAGTTTTGAAAGTACTCCTCGCTATCTTCTATTGCGCTTAAATTCACTCCCCTTTCTTTCGAATACTCAAATCTGATTCAACAAAAATGTAAAGTGAAAAAGAACGTTTTTAAAAATCAAATCTCAAATTTCCCTTTTCCCGCTCGACCGAATCAAAAATTCCCTCCATAAATAAGTTCAACCAAAACTTAGAAACGTCATTAATTTATTAAAATAGTAATAAATAATTTCCCAACTTGTCGATCTGCGCCCTTTTGAGTCTACGCCTTCGTGAGTAGACCAATTCCCCAAATAGTTCGTTAAAACCATAAAACATATAAACTTATTTTTGGAAATTCGCTGAACTCATGTCAGCGGTTCAGCTGCGTGGTCGAATTATTTATTGATGAAATTACTTACTTTTTTTATTTGTTCATAAAATTAATTTAAAACATTTTGGCTACTCAGTTTTACTAAATTGCCCTTAGGAGCAAATAATCGAAATGCAATTAAAGCCACGGTGGCCGTGGTTGTTAAGGCGTCAATGCTTTATCAATCGCCATGGCAACCATCAATGGAAAAGTTCCGGGTTCAATTCCCATTGACCCCGAATAATTTTCTAAATGGTTTCTTAACAGACATCGTTGGCTGTGGTTCGGATTCCACGTAAAACTGTAGGCCCCGTCTTCATTAGCCTTAAGTGCAAAACAGCAGGACGTTAAACAACAACAACAACAAAAAATCGAAATGCAATTGTTTTTTCTTTCTTATGTAAAGGGCGGATAGAAAATATTGTCCCAAATGTCTCCAGGTATTCTATAGGTGAAAATTAGCGAAAACGTTCCCATTAGTTTTCAAATCATCCACCATTTTGTTTTTGTCGCTAAACCCTGAATAACTGTGGACATATGAGCGATATTGACCTCAAAGTATTCTTTTACCGTTGTACAGAAAACTAGAACCTTATTTTGTACACTTAAAAAATGGCTGCCATTTAAAAATGCTTAATGTCAAATATCTCTAAAACCACTTCTTTTACATAATTTCTTGGTATTGTCTAACTAAAACAATACGGAAACAACAATACTAGTACAGAAAGAAATATATTTTTTTAATTTTCAGCCGATAACTCGGTTATCTTTTGAGTTGCGGGAAAAATTTTAAAAAACATTTTGTTTGTTATTAAAAATTTAACTTGTTTTATTTCCTAAATTTGTTTTGTAAAGTTAGCGGTTTTAGAAATATTTTACATTAAAAATTATAAATGGCCGCCCCTTTTAAAGAATACAAAATAACCTTCTGGTGTTTTGATCAAAGGTAAAAGGTTACGTAACAAAATAATATGTGCACAACATTTGAGGTTAATATGTTTTCTATTCCCAAAGATATTAAGTCTTTACTTAAAAACAAAATGGTGGACAATTCGAAAACTAAGCATTTCCGGACCTTTTATTCGAACTTTTTTTCTTATGCTAAGCCGACTTAATAGTTAAAAATATTTAAAAAAATTACTTTTCTAGTTTTTATTTTTGTCTTTAGCCGGGCCTTTCCTGAACATTTTCATGTATAATAAGTTATATTTTGATAAGTGTAGAAATTAATAGTTTAGTAAGTGAATGCACTTTTATAAAATGAGCATAAATATATTCATCAGAAAATTAGCATGGTTATAGTATTGTATATCAGTTTTGGAATAAGTTATTTTGAGTTAACTTGTTGGCTACACTGAAAACATTTATTTCCCTAGCTGTTTGCAGCAGCTGCTGTTTTTGTAGTTCTTTTTATTTTAACTTTATGGTCATACTTTATTTGCGATTTCCCGAAAGTTTAGTTTTTCAAACTTTGTGCGCACTTTTCTCAGGAACCACTAGAGATAATAAACTGAAATTTTACCACATATTAGAGGCATGTGTATGCACACTTTAACGCAGGGATTTAAAAATACGTTACCTAGGTTACGTTAAAAAAAATAGACTACATATAAAAAAATTAATAAATTTTTATAAACTTAATTTATTGCTAAAAGCCTACGTTAAAGGGTGGGAGACTTACATATAAATATATGTACACAATTTCAGAGTTCTAGCTTTAACGGTTTTTGAGAAAAGTGTGCACCAAAACGGCTAATTTAACATTGCCGAGATAGGACCGCTGAGTCCCCTTAACCTATAGAGTAGCCTCGTGAAATTTGGGACAATATATTCTTTGTATAACTTTAGAGTAATATACGCCAAGTAACAGGTCCGTAGCTTCATAGCAATTGTACGAATTTTTATTTATTTTTATGGGTAGTTTCCTATTTCAACCATTAGATTCAAGTAATCGAAATGCAAATTGTTTTTATTTCTTGTATATCACATAATAATAGTATACCAAATTTCAGACGTGTAGCATGTAGGAAGTTGGAATTTATATTTACTGTAAAACGGTACTTACTCCCATTTTAACCCTTTAAACGATAGTGAGGGGGAATGATTGATGTTTAAAAACACAAAAACTGTCATTTTAAGAACCCCTTACGTTTGTATTACAGAAATCGTAGTCGTACCGTTCAAGGTGCACAGTTGAAATTTGGCACTCGTACGTAAAGTTTGGCTCACACCCAGGAAAATACTAATAATTGCTTGTTTGTGCACATTTTAAAAATAAACGTCAAAACATAACAGTTCCGAAAATAAATCGACAACAGAACGATTAGTTCCTGCTTACATAGTTACGTGAACAGTTTTTGTAACATATAACCATAGATCATGAATAATAAAATAGATCATGCATGCATACGGGGGCTGTGTGCCGAAAAAAAGGTTGTCGGGAAAATAGTGCATGATCGCGCCGCGAGGTAGCGCTAGGGAGAAATCATTGGTAGCATTGGTGCTTCACACCGCTTCCGTCGTTTCCCCAATAGATGACGCCACCATCGTCGAAATTCCAGTGGATTGAAATATTGCATCGGATCGGAGTTCTATTAGGTTATCCAAATACAATGATATAACTGTCCATGTAGACCAGGGGAATTAGAAAAAAATAACAGAATTTTGAGATACAGCTCGGATCGACATAAGATTCTGTGCATTGCGTTCAGAAATGGATCAGGAAAAAGTCTACATTATGATGATTGACGGCTCGGACAGAAGTGCACCGGGTCTGCATAAAATGCATCCAAAAGTGCAAAATTTTTCCAAAATATCTAAAAATTGATAAAAAGTGGTGAAAATCACTTCTCGAGAGTTTTGAGGTCGCCGGTTCCATAGGTCGCGCCACCCTAACTTGAGGCAACCCAAACTGACCTGGAGGGTTTGTGGTCACCCATCCGCAATAGACCCTTTTACAATCCTATTAGTAACGCTTCCTCGAACGCCCTAGTTCAATATCAAAATAAAACTAATTATAATGTGATATACTGATTCACGAGTTCATATTAAGAACAACGATGTAAAAAAAAGTTCTGTTTTTGTTCCGTTCCAATCGTACATGTTTTGCTGCAGTGCAATTAACCTAAATTTAAAACTTCCTCTATTAAAACCGTAAAAGTAGTTTTAACAAAAGTGTAACATTCAACATTTTTACTGTATTTTCACCCCCTTAGCAGCATGCGACAAAATGTCGATCCAAGATACTTTTTTCATGTACGTTGTAAGAAATAAATGTACAAATTTTCAGCTCAGTAACTTTAAGGAAAACATAACGATTAATTTATATTATTTTAGGGGTTGTTATCATATTTTCACTCATTAGCAAATCTAGTATACTTTTTCTATGTATCTTGTAAGAAATAAATGTACACAATTTCAGGTCTCTAGCTTTAAGGAAAGTATAACAATTAATATTTATTGTTTTAGAGGTTGTTTTAAATTAAATTAATTCTGGCCTATGTTACTCAAGGATAGTGCAGCTTTTTATTAGTAAAACTATTTTTTTCAATCGGTTCAGTAGTTCCAGAAATTACCCCCTACATACAAACAAATAAACAAACAGATTTTACCTCTTTATAATATTATTATTAATAATAACCCCAAAGCTAAGATGGTAAATAATGTTAAATGTTCAAATCAAATTATGTCGTATTTTTTATAACAGCAGTTATAATAAAGGTTTTTAAGAACCAGCAAGGCTCAGGTCTACACTTTAATAAATACCTAACCTAAAAGTTAGAAATTTAAATAATTGCTTCAATGTTTGAAATCAGCTGTTTTATCTGTTATTTTATTCAATTGGTTGCTATCGTGATAAATGTAAATACATGTGATGATTCATTAGTCGCCTAACCTAAGATTTTTTTCCGACTAAATTTACAAATATTGAAATAAAAAGGCTTTTATCAAAACGAATTCTAGCCTATGTTACTCAGGGATAGTGTAGCTTTTTATTAGAAAAACTATTTTTTCAATCGGTTCAGTAGTTCTAGAGGTTACCCCCTACATACAAACAAACAAATTTTACCTCTTTATAATATTAGTATATACTAACTGCCCGATCAGGTTTTGCACGGATAGACAAATCAAAGTTAAATGTATATTAACAAAAAAAATATATCAATAAATATATTACACTATGAATTTCTTATGGGGATTTTTAGTAACTTTGACCCCCCAAACACCTCTAAAATTCGATTTTTTTAAAAACCTTTCTTAGCGAGCACCTACGGCCCTAGAGGAAGCTACATACCAAATTTCATTCCGTTATTTGGTGGGATCAAAGTTATTAAATCACGATTTCTTCAAAACTATCGAACGGATTGGGATGAAATTTGGTATGTAGCTTCCTTTAGGGCCATAGGTGCTCACTAAAAAAGGGGTTTAAAAAATTTGAGATTTTAGGGGGGTTGGGGGGGGGGGGTAAAAATTACTAAATCACGATTTCTCAAAAATTACCATTTCCTAAATAGCGTAGTCTTTTTTTTTCATGACCACAGTAGGATACACATGGGTATTCAACAAACACTTAACAAGGATACAATTATGTTAAAAAGACTGAAAATACAAACCACCGCGGGCAACGCCTTACGGGTCAGCTAGTATTTATATATATATATATAGATTATGGCGGATATTTTTTGCTTAGCGTAGTAATATTACGAATGATACAACAATCATTTTAATACATTCCATAGCGTCGCCAAGTTTACAAAAATCTTCGGTAGTCATGACAGCATAATACAAAACGAATGCAATTACAAGAACGTCTAAATGGTATAGTTTCTTTCAAATTGTAATCATTTCTTTGTTCACTGGTTGGCAATTAAAATTTTACAACTTTGACCTGAATCGATTACCTATTGATACTTGCGTATAATAGGTTTGAAATTAGTTGCGGTCAGTTCATGGATTGCGCTCCTTTGCAACGAGAACTTATTACAACCGTGCAATAGTTCCCAGACCTTGAACGCATTTGACGATTCAAATTATTCAACGTTCATCTTGGCTGTTTATACGGCTGCTTTTTATACACGCTTCGCTCGAACCTATCCTTGATGTTTTTGTATAAATAGTTCAGAACTACGTTCTTTTCGATTACCTCCATTTTTCTTTTACGAGTTTATTTGTTGCACGAACAATAATAATAATAATTCAACCACGCAGCTCTGACCATGTAGCGCTGACGTGAGATGAGCGCATTTCCAAAAGTGGGTTCGTATTTTTAGCTTCTCGACCAATAATTTTTCGCAAATTCGTCTACTCTCAAATGCGCTGAATAGTCGCCTCTGTGTACGAAATATACCACGTCTCTTAAAAGTCCCACTCCCCCCCTTTAACTTTTGTGTTTGTTAAAACAAACAAATATCCTTTGGGGAAGGATACTACATTAGCCCAAAGTATCTTTTGAAGCAATCGGAAATTTTGAGTGTCCCTTAAAAATGGGGGATTTTGGGGGCAACTCAAAATTGTTAAATGATAAGTATGGTCATGTGATACCTCATTTTAAAGGTCTATTTAAGACTAGGAAAATGACATAAAGAAAATAAAAATCGGACAACCCAAAACAAAATGGCGGCCCTAAACGTGTTGAAATAAATCGACATAAAGTTGCTATATCTCGAAAAGGAAGAGTTTTTAGAAAACATTTCAAGAGACAAAAAAGGTTTATTTTACAGTGCTTGACCTGAAAATTGCTTTTAACCCAATTTCGTAAATTTTATGCTTTAAAAAATTTTCTAAGATGTAGGAGTCGACGTACAATTTACGAAATCAATTTGGAAGCAATTTTTTAGGTTAAGCACTTTGAAAAAAAACATTTTTCCTTTTCGAGATATTAGCAACTTTATGTCGATTTATTTCAACAAATTTATTGGCACCATTTTGGTTTCGGTGGTCCGATTTTTATTTTCTTTATGTCATTCTCCTAGTCTTAAATATACCTTTAAAATGAGGTATCACATGACCATACTTCCCAGTTAAAAATTTTGAGTTGCCCCCAAAATCCCCCACTCAAAATTTCCGATTGCTTCAAAAGATACTTTGGGCTAAGTTAGTATCGTTCCCCAAAAGATATTTGTTTGTTTTAACAAACACAAAAGTTAAAGGGGGGGGGGACTTTTAAGACACCTGGTATTAGTAGAATTTGTTTGCGCCTAAGCCTCCAGCTTCGACTCACTCGCTCCTTCGTTTACGAGTTTGCACATTGACCTTGCGGCCTTGGGTTATGGACGGTTTCGCTTCGCTCGCAGAGTACAAACTCGGCCGTTGGCCTCGGACAGAAGGTACCCTCACGGTAAAATCCTCCCCACTGTAATGTTATTTTACGTTTTGATCGATTTTGGGGAAACAAGCGAGCTAAAAGGTCGTATAAAAAACAAAATGTGCAATATAATATCCTTTATTAATTTGTTAGATAAACAACTAAAAAGTTTCATTCTAGTATAAAAACCCTCAAAACATAAATACTTCTTGTCGAGAAAAGTGCTACCGGTGGCGGAGATTGAATTTTTGGCTAACGAACTTGTCCCAGCTACTTGGACAACCGACGTGTACTAAATTTGGACCAAATCGGACTTAAAATGATGCCATTAGAGTGCGAACACATAATATATCTATAGAATTTTTAATTGTTCTTTGGACCATGATCGGTGCTCATTTACTATTCCCGATCTTAGGTATCACCATAACGGTCACCACAATAGCTAATCTTTCCTATGGAAATTCGCTAATAAGCAACAAAAAAAAAAAAAAAAAACGAGTTAGTGGCTACGTACCGCCGGCAGTTAGTTTTTTATTTCTAAACTGGAAATTCTGAGCTGACATCCATCATCTTTTGAAAGTCAAGAGTAGTCAAATAATACTCATAAATTGAACACACACAACCAGATAATTATTACAAAAACAATTCACGACACTCTACCATGGGCGCCCATACCTATGGGCAGAGGGGGGCCACGGCCCCCTCCCCTAGCTCCCAGGGAAAGGAAAATATGTATATTATTAACTATAGTCAAGTATTTTTCTTTAAAGGGATTAGCACTAAAATATGTTTTAAATATTATGTGCCGTTTGATTTCACGTATAATTATTTCATTTTTCACAAGAGTTCAAGCATGAGCTGCTGGGTCACTACTTGGTGCGGCATTTAGGAGTGTTACACGTCTTTGTGTAAATGTACAGACTCAATGCTGTGTGGGTTAATATTTCACCTGAACAGCCAAATTGGCTTCCCAAATTTTAAAAGTTTTCTTGGTAAGTCAAAAATATCCCTGGACTCCTTTTGCCGAAAGAGGGGAGGGTACTCCTTAACACGTTCACTGCTACGAAAATTTCTTATTGGCTATGCTAGGAGCTGACCTTTCTTTATATTTTATAGTCTAAATGAATAGGAATTACTTTATTTTTTATTTTTGAACATTGAAAATACTCCCAATACGGGGGTTGGCGTGCGAAGCATGCAAA
>JAGFPH010000508.1:392343-408157 GCA_018207615.1 Philaenus spumarius
CGAAGCACGCAAGGCATTGTGCATTGAAAATACTCCCAATACGGGGGGAAGCGTGCAATGCACTGTGCGTCTGCCGCTTCTCATAGTGTTCAGTGTCAAGATCACTTGTGCGTCCTTAGCAGTGAACGTGTTAAGCCACGTCCCCCCCCCCCCCCCCCCCCCCCCTAGAAAATATCATATAGGTGCCCATGCACTCTACGAAAACATATAATAATTCGACCACGCAGCTGAACAGCTGACGTGAAACGAGCGAATTTCCAAAATGAAGTTTATATGTTTTAGTGTTTCAACTATTTGTGAAATTCTATACTCACAAAGGACCTGAATAACTGCAAAATGGTTCGCACGCCTAACCCGATATTGGGAGAATTTTCAATACACAATGCAATGCGTGCTTCGCACGCCAACCCCCGTATTAGGCGTATTTACAATACACAATGCATTGCGTGCTTCGCACGCCATCCTCCATATTGGGAGTATATTTAATACACAATGCATTGCGTGGTTCGCACGCCAACTCCCGTATTGGGAGCATTTTTAATACACAAAACATTGCGTGCTCCGCACGCCAATCCCCGTATTGGTAGAATTTTTAATGCACAAATCAATGCGTGCCTCGCACGACAACTCCCGTGTAGGTAGCATTTTCAATACACATTGAATTGCGTGTTTCGCACGCCAATTTTAAAAGCCTGTGTGCTATGGACGGACATATTGGGAGTATTTTCAACACATAAAGCATTGCGTGCTTCGCACGCTATTCCGCATATTGGGATTATCTTCAATACACAATGCATTGCGTGCTTCGCACGCCATTCCGCATATTGGGATTATCTTTAACACACAAAGCATTGCGTGCTTCGCACGCCATTCCGCATATTGGGAGTATCTTCAACACAAAACATTGCGAGCGAAGCTGAATATCTGACTGCTTGTACGAAATATATTAGTAGAATTTGCTTGCGCATCAGCCTAGAGCCCAGGCTCTCGCGTTTGCTTCTCGACCTTGCGGCCTCGGATTATGGACTGCCCTTTGCCAGTTTGCACTCGTTTGGAAATGCAGCATTAAATAAATTGCATGGTCGTACAAAGTAGTTCGTTCTTTTATATTTAAAGTGGTTTGATAAAAAATTTAAAAATAAAAATTTATAAATAAATTTCAATAATTAGTAATAACAGATACCAATGTACCATAAATCAGTACAAATTTTTACAGCTTAATTATAAATTAATTAAATGTTATCTTACAGGTGATTTAGTTTAAAAGTGATTTCACTTGATATAAGTTATTATCTTTTTATTAGTCATTTTATTTTTGTTAATAACTGTTTTGAATTTAAATGAATTATTTAAAAAAAAAATCACGGTATATTTGTTGTCTTGCAAACTTGTTTTTCACTCTAAAGTTGCTTATTTGTTCTTATTTCGTTGCTCTAATTATGTTAATTAACATAGTTTAGGGCGTTGATTACAATTAGTATTTTTTAACCACATTGTAAAAGGAAACTTTTTAAGTTGTAAAACAATTGTAGTCATATTATGCGATGCGTTTTAAAAATAAACGGTATCAGTTAACTGACACAAACTTTCTCCCAACTTACTGTAGTCAAAATAATATTGTTTTTAATCATTTTATTTACTACTTTTTAGAACAAAAAAAAAAATAATATTCTACCTACGTCAATCGTATAAAAAAATTATTGTCCCAGGCGGGATTTGATCGCGCGACCTTTGAATTACTGGCCGTGCTCGCTACCGTGGTGCTATCCCGTGCGGCCGCTGTCGCGATGCTAGATTGACAACACAAACTTGTTTATTTTTAAACATTTCCCCATAATTATAAAACGCCGAAGTTTTGATAAAAGCGGGTGGTGTAATTTTGTTTGGCATCTTAAGCACTTTAAATACTGAAAATTTGATCAAAATCGTTAGAGCCATTTTTGAGAAATTTGCATTTTTGTCGTTTTTTATGGGTTTTTAGGGGTAAATTACCCTTAAAAATTAAAAATTCCAAAAAATGAAAAAACGCCTGGAGATATTACCTACATACCAAATTTCATAAAAATCGGACCAATAGTGTCCCCTCTGGTCGTGTATACATACAGACAGACAGACACCACTCTAAAAACACTTTTTTGAGTTCAGGGAGCACCAAAACAAAAAATTCCACTAAAAATATTTTTGGGTTCAGGGAGCACCAACACAGATAATTGCACTAAACAATTTTTTGGGGTTCTGGGAGCACCAAAACAGATAATTCAACTGAAAATTCAAATTCGAACATTTTTACGAAAACAATACTTTCTCCATATACTACGTATAGGGTGGAGAAAGTAAAAGTATCTTGTCCCACGATTTTACGTTTCTGCTTATAACTTAAAAACGGATTTAGATAGACAATCGTTTTTTTCGTCAAATTTTACATTAAAATCGTGTATCGCACGACACCTTAACATAAAAAATAATTAAGTTCATTGCAAGATGGTGGATAAAAGATGGCGGACAAAAATTTCAATCTCACCAAAAAGTGGTTCTTTTATGGCTGTGAACAACTGCATTTATTTCTATCTCACAAGACTCGTACGTTTTTAGATACTAAGCTTGTCTCCAGATTTTCAATCACCCTGTATATACATAATTATATATCTAAATTCAAACGATTCAAAAACGATTGATGGCATGTGAATGGTCTGGGTGTCATCCCCAGCATAGTCTGAATGCAATTCGATAGGCGAAACCTGTTTACGGACATCATTTAACCGCTAAACGTATCTAAAATCCACAACTTCATACCCAGACTTTAGTGGTAAGAGGGCGGAAGTAAAGCCACCGGTACAGTGTAGTACTCACGAGTGTGGACCTGAGATGTATTTTGTTCCACTGGAAATTCGACTTTTTTGGCGCTATCTATTGGGGAAACGAAGGAAGCTGGTTAGAAACACCAATGCTTACAATGCTTTCTCCCTAGCGCTACCTCGCGGCGCGATCATGTACTATTTTCGCGAACACCTTTTTTCCGGCACACAACCCCCGTATGGATGCAAGATCTATTTATTATTCATGATCTTTGCTAATATGTTTTGCGGAACTATCAACCCTCCGATTTCTCAGAAATGCCGACTTTCAAATCCTAGTGGATCACTTCGGTAACATACTTCAATACTATTGTTAAACACACTTACTAATTTTTAATAAAGAGAACTTCAGTGTTTTCAAGAGAAAAGATGCAGACCGATGTTTTTAGAAATGCATTTAAAGTAAGTGACAGAGCAAAACCAATGCACTGTGCCGTGCGGGTTGCGTTCTTTCCAGGTCTACACTCGTGAGTACAGAACAGTAGTTGACTCGCTTTAAAGCTGGCTGAATACGACTACTTCAACTTCAGTCTATTCTACGGCTTTTTATTATTTACCAAATATTTGAATACGATATTTAATTTTAAACTAAATGAACGAACACAGTTTAGGAGTTACAGTGAGTTTTGTAAAAAAAAACCATTGACCCCGAATAATTTTCTAAATGGTTTCTTTTATCAGACATCGTTGGCTGTGGATCGGATTACACGTAAAACTGTAGGTCCCGTCTTCATTAGCCTTAAGTGCAAAACAGCAGGACGTAAAAAAAAAAAATTGGTGGATTGCGTCTAAACTAAGTCGAATTCGAAAAAGTAAACAAGTTTCTGAACAATTTTTGTTTATTTCAATGTATACAATAATTCGATCTTGCATAGCCCGCTAAGAGGTCTTGTAACATCCTGTATAAGTTTTCGTGGTTAAGATCGATGTCAAATTTCATTGTAATATGTTCATCGGTTTAGAAGGTAATAGGTAGATAAACTAGTACTACCTTTTCCTAAAAGTTTTCCTAAAACAACTAGCGATTTATCATGTCTTGCTTTTAATATTATAGAGAAAAATAGAAAGAATCTTTGTGCGTAGAATATACATTTACGAACTAAAAGAACATTTAAGTATTCATTGCTAAAAGATTCGGTTTCAACTGATAAAAAAGGTCTCGTTTAGGCTAAACAACGCAGTCCAGTAGATAAACAACTGCCTTCCCAATCAGCTGTTCGACAATCAACTATAGCAATCTACTAACGCTACTACAACCTCACCGTTGACTATTTTTAGGTTATGTTTGGTTTCATTTTATCCGTTGTGTGAAATAGAACTGTAATGTTTTGTGTTCTAAGTGCGTGTGCGTGCGTGAAGGTTTATACAACGAAGGTTATAATTTGTGTGTATACTGTTTTTCGTTAGAACATGCAGCTTGATTCGGTGTTCTGTTCGGAATTAAATGTAAGTAGGCCTAGCTTTTGCTGTTATTGTCAGTTATAGATTATAACAATGCTTTTTACGTGTGGATGAATTTATTACTATTCAGAGATAGTTGTAGGTTGTAGGTTTTCTAGTCGATTTTGTTGTTTACGATGTGAAAGGTACTAGGCCTAACAGGTTAGCATTCAATTACCGGTAATAATAGTTTTCAGTGTAAACAAAACTCGTGTGGGTTAGGAATAATTTATTGCTGTTTTACGTGAAAATGTGTGGTAGATTTGTTTAAAAAGTTATTGAATTCAGTTCGGTCTACAAATATCAGTTTGGTGGTTAACCTAAATTTTAGCGAGTCTCCAAAAAGAGTAATTCTTTTTTATATTTACTAATTACTAGCTGGGCCTACTAGAAATTTCGTCATTTGCTACACATATCCTTTGCTCTTTCACATTGGTAAACTATTTTAATAAACATTTTTATGCATTCTACTTGGACCATAAAGTTATGTATTTTTAGGGGATTTGTATTGGAAAGATGAGCTATTGCAGTGACTCTTATAGTGAGACCTAAGGTCGGGAGTGGTCAATGAGCACCGATCACGGTCCCCAGAACACCTTTTGGGGTGTCGTTAAACTTTGTAAATATGTTCGCACTTAAACGGCCGCATTTTACGTCTGATTCGGGACGAATTTGGTACACACGTCGCGTCGGTGCGTAGTCCAAATAGCTCGGACGATTACGCTGAAGCAATAAAAAATTATTACAATCATACATAGAGTATTTTTTGTCCCTCCATATGCTCACGTTTTAATATGAATTGTATTTTATTTCCACTGTTCATTCAAAGTTAGTTTTAAAAATAAAAACTAGTTTGACGGGACAAGTTGGTCAAAATTGTCCGATTTACATCAAATTTAGTATAAAAATAATCGAAATTTAAATACAAAACGTAATATAATAATGGTTTTTAATAATTTTGGTCAATAATTTAACTGACTTTTTGGTATTAGGTACCTAGTACTTGTTCTCATTGAGTGCAGCCAAGCGTCACTAATTAGGGTTTGGGTGGGCGGAAGACACTAACCTTTTCTTGGTTCAGAGTTAGGTTGTCAGCAACTATAGTTTTGATTGACAAGTTAAAGTAAACAAATATATAGGTTTATTAGATAAGGAACTGTTTTCCCCACTAGCTGTTCAACAATCAACTTAAGCAATCTGCTAACCTATGGTTTTCAGTGTTTAGGTTATGTTTGCTTCTACTTAAACATTTTGCATAGTTAGTCTCGGTTTTGTGTGTAGGCCCTATTTTTGTGCGTGAATGTTTTTATTGTTTGTTTAATATATTGTTTTAGTTTGAACATGCGACTTGGTGGTGGCGTTCTGTCCGAAATTACAAGTAAGTTAGGCCTTAGCCAAGCTTCAGAAGCTCATTGCAGTGGGGAACCTTTTAAACTTTTTATTGGTTAATGTTCAGAGAAAATTGTTTGAGTTTAGAGTTAATAGTAGATGTATTTTCTCGCATAGTTAATTTTGTAATTCAATATGATGTAATGAATGTTACTATACGAATCAATGCAAAAATGTTATAGTTCAATTTTTAGTTTGAACAATTTGTGGAGTTTAAGTTGTTGTGTATGGTTGTTTTAAAAATGTTTGGTAGGCTATATTGTTTTAGAAAGTGAGTAGTTTCACCCCCTCGAAACCTCGAACCCTCGAAGGGTTATCGACTCTATAAGAGCCGATTCGTAAAATCGATATTTCGAAGCTAATAATTATCGGACAAACTAGGACTTCACATAGAATGAAAGTAAATTGAATTCTCTATCTAGTAGGCAGTGTTAGTTTGTCTTCATTGCAGAAAAACAAATGTAGCAGACGACAATATTGAGACGATTCGTAAAATCGATATATCCAAGCTAATTGTTATCGGCAAACTCGCACTTCACATAGAATAAAAGTAAATTGAATTCTCAATCTAGTAGGCAGTGTTAGTTTGTCTTCATTGGAGAAAAACAAATGTAGCAGTCTGCAATATCGAGACGATTCGTAAAATCGATATATCAAAGCTAATTGTTATCGGACAAACTTGCACTTCACATAGAATGAAAGTAAATTGAATTCTCTATCTATTAGGCAGTGTTAGTTTGTCTTCATTGGAGAAAAACAAATATAGCAGACGACAATATTGTCAGCAGTAAGATGTGGTTTAAAAACGTTTGTGTTAACAGCTTTCTAACCTAAACATGAAATTTGACATGCTTAAATATTTTTACCTGTAAGTGTTTTTTTATTCTTCAAAGTGTCCATTGTTGTATATATTTGTGTTTATTATAAAATATTTAACATTTTGTATATCTTGCAATATTAATTTAGTTAATTTAGTGAATGTGAGCAGTCTCTAAAGTTCAAAATTTTAGTGACATTTCTTTTTCATTGTGATTTATCATCCATTATACTTCTACTGAATAACGATAAGTAAATAAAACTATTACTATATTATTCTCTGATCTTTTCTGAACACATTGATATATAATAAGTCAGTTGTAAATACAAATGTGTATTTATTATGAATTTTTCAAAATATGTTTGCGCGATGCCCTAAAAATGCTTAGCACTAAAGAATGATCTCCTCAGCACTTGAAGGGTTTTAACGAATAACAAACTTCACTTTATTCTATTCACGAAATTTAACATCCTAATTGTCGATATTTTACCAAATCCTCTAACGAGTTAGGTCAATATTGACTGCTGATGAGTAGTAGGTCTAAGTAAGTGTTTCAAATTACCATATATTACAATTTTACTTTGTTTATTGTTGAGCCTCACGTAATTACGTCCGTCGGTCGTGCTTTTCCCCTCATTGATAGCCTAAATCAGTTTTAATAGAATTTGGCCGACTACTTTCCACCAACGAGTTTTATTTTATAAAAATTAGGTGGTGAAAATGTGGGACGCGCTGACCAGAACATCCGCGGAACATGTTTTGAAAGAACTTGTTAAACCGACTCCAAAGACACCAAAAAATATCCACGGGAAATAGATATTGTAGAAAATACGAGAAATATACAACTCGAAAATATAGAGGTTAATTTCAGCCAACTTTTGATTACGTTTGCACTAGGTAAATGAAAAAAATCACTTAACAGACAGAAAAGGGTAAACAATAAGGCAACTAAATCAAATTAATGAAAGAAATCATACAAATATACGCGAAAAATGTAATTAATTTTACAAGACGTTTGATATAAAAACAACTACAATGAACCATATTAAACAATAGTGAATGATATGAAATAATAGAATAAATCCTCGCGTTGACTGACGCTGGCAAATTGAATATTACGTCATAGTAAAGATTACAGAACTGCAAACCTATATATATAATATCCTGAAGATTCAACTTACAGTCTCTACTCCTAGTATGTTTCCAGTTTTTAAACATACTTATATACGTTTGTAACATTTCGCAGTTTTCTACAAAAGGTATTTAAGGTCTTTAACTGATGCTATGTTTTTAATTTCTAAACATATCTAATGTTGGTAGCACTTCTTACTTTAATACAAATCTATTCCAAACAAATCTGACAACCCTGTTAGCCTGTATCGCGAACGCGTAAAAACATGGCTTGACAATATTGTTAGCCTATATCAAGTAAAAAGCATAGTTGAAGATTCACTATATTGAATTACATAAGCAACTTTTGGTTTGGTATTTTGTTATGTTGTACTCGTTTTAGATTTGTTGATATTGATTTCTCGCAATCAGTGAAGTGTATAATTACATTATGTAAAGGAAAAAGTGACGTTTTTGAAACCGCGTCCTCCATCACTAGAACCATTATTAATAAAAAATTTTTAGAAACTTTAATTTCTCGCAATCTAAACAATTTAATTAACACAGCCTACAAACTAGAATAAAATCCCTAAGAAAATAAATTCGATTAAAATGCGAATTAAGATAGTCTCTCTAAGTAGGATTGACTATTGTAGCTTGTGCATCACTGAAGATGGCGACTTTGTCGTTGAAACGCGTTTGAGTTAATAAACTTATTAGTTGTGAGATTTTGTGTTCTAAGTTTATTCTATCAAGTATATCTTCTCATAAGTCAAGCTCAATATTAATTTATTTTATAGGATGTATCAAAATTGGTTCAATAACAAATTTTTGACGAACTTAAACGAATGACCAAATATGTTATTGCGCGCACAATATTACTATTAAAAGTGTACAACACTTTAAAAATCGTGAAATAAATACTACACAAACTCATTATTTTAAATTTCGTTTACTGTCTATACAAATCTATTCTAACCTAATATTGCATCAACTACAAAGAATGTATTTTTTGTATCGAAATTGAACCATTTTTACTTTCTCACTATACTATAGTAGGCTATAGAGAAAGTATAGCGATCGCAAAAAAATCGATGTTGAGATTTTTGTGGAAATATTCGTTTTGGGACTCCCTGAGTTCAAAAAAGTGGTTTTTACAAAATGTCTGTCTGTATGTTCGTCGGTATGTATATAAAGCTAAAGAGAAAACTATTTGATTGATTTAGAACAAATTTTCACCAAACATGTCAATTAGGCCTGCATAGATGCACGCAAAAATGTTTTGAAAAATTTTGAAGAACAATACCATTTTGGCCAAAAACCCCCAAAAAACAGTTATTGTTTTTTATTTGCAAAATAATTTTGATACAATTTGGCTTATTTTTTAGCCCTTAATAGACCCTACCATATGCAAAAAACCACATCTTTCTCAAAATTCTCGTTTAGCTAATAATAATAATAACAACTGATTTTTGGGGTTTTTTTTGACCGAAAAGAAAGTTGTTTATCAAAAATTTGCAGAACCTTTTTTCATGCATCTATACAGGCCTAACTGACGTGTTTGGTGCAAATTTGTTCGAAATCGATGGAATAGTTTTCTCTCTAGCTAATAATAATAATATTTATTAGTTAATCTCCTACTAATAATTAATTCATTTTTCTATTAGAAAACAATTTCATCATTTACGTGGTAGAAATTTATGTTTACAAGTTGTAAGTTAACAAATACCATTACAGCTGTTTTACTTAATGTTGACCGAGTAGGTAAATCAGCTGTTCAACAATCAACTAACTTCGTCAGTCTACTAGTCTTCGATTACTAGTCTGTTTTTAGGTTATGTGTTTATTAATCGTTTCAACTCGTGCTTTAATGTTGTGGCTCTGTTTAAAGTGTTTATATTTGTGTTTGTGTTTGTTACGTTTGTGAATATATTGCTTTCATTCAGCCGTGTGCCGTGATTTGACGTTCTGGCCGAAATTACAAGTAAGTAGGCCAAGGCATATATAATTGTTTCAAAATAAATAAGAGTTGAGAATATAATGACTGTGCCGATAGCTCATTTTGATAATAACTTCCAGGTATTTATTTTAGTTTAGAGTTGTCAATGGGCCCATCATTATCCTTGAGGATTTTGCAACTGAACACTATATTTATAATGAAGGTTATAAAATGAAAAAATTGTGTAATTAAATTAAAAGTTAAAGTTTACAGCACGTAGCCTACCTAGCCATGAAGTATTTCCTTACAACCTCTAGTCACAGTATTTTAGTTGGTAGCACGTCTTAAATATCCTAGGAAAGGTCATCGTCTGCAAACGTATCCAGCAGGGAGGTGTGTTGCAAACTTACGACGATAGACATAGTTTATAGGTGTTTTACGTAAAATTTGCAGTCGATTTGTTTAGAGAGTTTTCACAATATTTTATTAGCGAATTTCCTTAGGAAAAATAAGCTATTGCAGTGGCCCTTATGGCAAGACCCAAGGTCGGGAGTAGCAAATGAGTCATGGTCCCCAGAACACGTTTTGGGGTGTTATTAAAAATCATATATATTTATGTATATATGTGTTCGCACTCTAGCGGCCGCATTTTAAGTCCGATTTGGTCCAAATTTGGTACACATGTTGGTTGCCTACGTCGCTCGGATGAGTTAGTTAGCCAAAAAAATCCAACAATCGGAAGCACGTTTTTTGACCGGAAGTAACTATTTTTGAGATTTCTCCTACGAGAATTAGATCGATCAAAACGTAAAATACTGTAGAAGTACCCGGTTCAAAGCCATGTGGTGGATTCTACCGTGTGGTTGGCGTGCGAAGCACGCAATGCATTGTATATTGAAAATACTCCCAATACGGGGGTTGGTGAGCGAAGCACGCAATGCATTGTGTATTGATGTGTATTGAAGGTACTCCCAATATGCGGAATGGCGTGCGAACCATTTTGCAGCTATTCAGCACCGTCGTGAATAGACCTACAGTAATTCCCAAATTGTTGGTTGAAACCCTAAAACATATAGGCCTATAAACTTAATTTTGGAAATTTGCTCAACTCACGTCAGCGGTTCAGCTGCGTGGTCGAATTATTGAGTTCTGGAACGAGTTACAAATGATGGGCTGACGATAGGCCAAAGTTTTCCAATTTGCATTTCATTAAATCTTTTATTTCCATTTATTTTATTTTGTATCGCTTATTATATTCATGAAATTACATGCGACGCCAACATTCGTAATAAATTTCTTGTCGATTTTTGCTTTTTTTGCAGTTTTTAAAATATTTTAGAGATAATTCAATTTTTTAATTTAACGGTTTCTTATGTTTCTATTACAGAACAACTAAAACCTAGCTCTGTTTGAATAAAATTATGTTGAATTTGTTGTTACAATATACGGAAGGTTTTAGAAAATCTCTGCACTGAAATAATAGCTATTGGTTGTCATCTATACTAATATTATAAAGAGGTAAAGTTTGTTTGTTTGTTTGTGTGTTTGTTTGTATGTAGGGGGTAATCTCTGGCACTACTGAACCGATTGAAAAAATGGTTTTATTAATAAAAAGCTACACTATCCCTGAGTAACATAGGCTATAATTCATTTCGATAAAAACCTTTTTGTATTTCAATATTTGTAAATTTAGTCGGAAGTAATTCTTAGGTTAGGATTAGAATGTAAACCAACACATGTATTTACATTTAATACCATAGCAACCAATTGAATAAAATAACAGATAACTAGTGGACATGGCAATGCTTCGCTATTGCTTGATTTACCTAACCTAAAATTATATTCAGTTTTGATCCAAATCAGTTGTTGATCAAAATCAGCTGTTGATCAAAATCAGCTGTTTTAAGCTTTTCATACGAACAGCTGTTTTTTGTGCCCCTGATAAAATCAAAAGAAATCTTTCTTCTTCTTCCTTAAGATTGACCTTCCATAAGATTAACATGGCAACTTTGAGGGCCACTGGGGCGAAGCCCTTAACATACATTGAGCTGATTTTAAGGGAAGCACAACTTCAGAGTGAGCTCTGTAAAATGACACCAAAAAAATCAAAATCGGTTAAAAACTCTAGGAGGAGTTCTACTCACAAAATAACCCCTAGCAAATTAATTATGTATTGATAGATATAGCTGATTGCTCCAATATTTTTTCCATTAACAGCTGATTTCAAAATTTGTAGCAATTATTTTTGTATTTCTAGCTTTTAGGTTAGGGTTTTAAAGTTTAAACCTGAGCCTTGCTGGTTCTTTTAACCATTAATATAACTGCTGTTATAAAATATAAGAAATAATTTAATTTGAACCTTTAACATTATTTACGACTTAGTTTTGAGGTTATCCTACACCTTTATTGTAAATAAAACATACCATATGTTTTTATAAGGTTCCATTGGGGGTTGGCGTGCGGAGCACGCAGGGGTCTCTCCTAGTCTATATATATAAAAGCCAAATCCACTGACCCACTGATCACGATTTCTCAAAAACTACTGAACGGATTTTAATGAAATTTGGTATGTAGCTTCCCTCTAGGACCGTAGGTGCTTTCTAAGAAAGGTTTTCAAAAAAATTTAAAACTTGGGGGGTTGAGGGGGTCACATTTACTAAATCACGATTTTTCTAAAACTACTGAATGGATTGGAATGAAATTTGGTATGTAGCTTCCTCTAGGGCCATAGGTGCTTTCTAAGAAAGGGTTACACAAAATTCGAAATTTTAGGGGAGGTTTGGGGGGTCAAAGTTACTAAAAAAACACCAAACGGATTGGAATGAAATTTGGTATGTAGCTTCCTCTAGGGCCCTAGGTGCTCGCTAAGAAAGGGTTTAAAAAAATTCAAAAGTTTAGGGGAGGTTTGGGAGGGTCAAAGTTACTAAAAATCCCCATAAGAAATACATGGTGTAATATATTTATTGATATAATACATGTTTTGTAAATATACATTTAACTTTGATTTGTCTATCCGTGCAAAGCCGGATCGGGCCAGCTAGTTTATATATATATTAATTCAGTTTAGAGTTACCTACTAATATGCCTATTCTACTCACTAGTTGATTATAGAACTTTTAGTATACCACTTATATCACGGGGTGAGTTGTAACTTAGAAAAACTGAGACTAAACAAACTTGTAGGCTCCAATCACAGTGTGTTTCCTGTTTGTAAACATATACAGTGTAAAATAAGTCATGATATACCTCGGTATAATATAAATAAATTGCTATATCAACGTAAAGCCCCTACCATAACTGTTATAATACTTAAGGGGGGGGGGGTTAATATTGGTGACTTTAATTCTTTTAAAGCAACCATTATCTTGTGACATATTATTGGAAAGCCCTTTAAATCATTAATTTCTTTGTTAAGAAAATAAAACTCGGCTGACCCATAATTTTATATTATTTGAAGGACAGAAGGAGTTATGCAAAAACTGATTTAGGGACAAATATTCACCGTCAGAGCAACATTATAATAGAAAACCTATTTCATAAATCTCCAATCCCCCCCCCACCTACCACCTCATCTAAAAAATTTGCAATGGGCACATATGGCTTGTGACACATCAAATGAAGTCCTTTAAACTATGAATTTCTGCATTAGAAAATAAAAATCAGCTAACTTATTCGTTCGCTACGCTTAAAAATGTTATTTAGGGTTTAATCAGTCGTCCCATCTCAAGTCACTAAAAATAACAAAAAGGTCTGCACGAGGATTGCATTGCATATTTCGCAGGCGTTCGCCCTAATAATTTTATATTATTAAAATTTAATTTTTTAATTTTGGATCGGTTTAAGAGTGTATAAGACCAGCATTTGAAAAATCTCATAAAATTGGGGTTTGTTGGTATAACTATAGGCTTAGTTTCGCAAACAGATTATCGGTTACTCTGATATTTTCAGGGAAATTACAAATTAGGCCAAAGGCTCTTGGATCGGGGAGGGGAGGAAACCTTGAATGCTGATGCTTGGACAGTAGGGCCAGGGTTTTTGCGTGAATGCCAGGAATTATGGTGTATAATAGAGAGATTATAATTGTTATTTTGGGTCATTCTGTAACAAATCACCAATTGAAAAATAAATTTCGAGCCTGCATAGTTCATATTTACATGATTTTTGTGTATTTTTTATACTATCTACGTATAATACAAATAAAATAGATTTTTGAAAATCACGGGAAGAGCCGAATGTTACAATGTTTTGCATCACAAAAAAGCTTGTAGATTTACAACCGATGTCACTTAACAAATAATGTCAAGACACCTTTTTTGTAACCCTTTTGATTCCCTAACGGATGGTGTAGCTGTCAAAATAATCATATGAAGGATAATAATTAAGTTAATATGTAATACTGTAATTGGTTTGTTAACCCGGCATCCTATACCAATACTACAACCCAACAATTGCATGTACATATGCTGTTATTACTTAACCAGTATCCTTAATCTGATAGTGCTTCAAAAAAGGGGTCTTGAAATTTTTTGTTAAAATGTACGGTTTTTGAGTAATGTAGGTCTGACAATTTCAAACAGTCGCCATTTCGAAACGCATGATTTAATATCATCGCTCATTTTCCCTAAAATAGATCATTGGTAGGTGAAACTTCATGCTGAGGTCGAAGTTAATCGGTCAACAATTTCTCTAGATATGAATGATTTAGTAAAAAAACAAAGACAAAATGGTGGATATCCAGAAAACGAAACTTTACCAGAGCTATATTTATATAACATTTTTCTTAATTTTAGCTGTATTTATCCGTTCCTCTTGAAATACTTTTTGAAAACTAACACAAGAGCTTAAAATTATAATTAATTTTTAGAAAAGATCGAACCCTACCCAATCATGTTACATGCGCGCCAGGTAAATATCCCCCATCACCTGTTAAAGTGTGAAGGTATATAAAGGCCGTGTTGGCGCTTTGTATGACTTACAAACACCTGTTACTGAAGGCTTAGCTTTGAGCTTATCAAACCCATGTTTGTAACACACACTTGGATCTTTTATATAAACGTACCCTTTGTCTGTGCTTGTACATTCTCGGGTCAGTACAGGCCTTTTTATATGAAACACAGAGCAGTGTAGCCTACGTGGTCTATACTATAGTGTGCTTTGAAATAAAATATGTTACTCGAGGTGTGTGGTCATGATATTGAAACTCATTTGCTTTTTGTTTATTGTTGACATTGTATATTGATATGGATCACTAAGTATAAATATTTATGAAACATAAGGCCTAGTATAAATGTCGTAAGACCTTTATAGTTTATGTTTGAAGTTACGGTTACATATCAACTGTTTTTAATAATGCCAAATTTAATTAATTAGTTCTTTACAATTTATACATTTGATCATTCTTTATTGGTAACTAGTAGGGATATTTGCTGCTTCGTTCGCATATACGAATGAAACGAATATCGGGTAAATATTGAGAGCTCACTGGCCCAAAAACATTTAGTGAGTTTCATTCAAATAATTTGTTTCCCATTTAGGATTAAATACATGATCAGCTAAGCGCCAGTTAGCACAAAACTCACGATTTCCGCCAGTTTGTTTGAGGCGCAAAAACGTCCACGAGTACATTTTGTATCTAAAATATTTTCTACGAACAATATTTTACACTTTAGATGCAAATAATCGACATGCAAAATGTTTTTCTCTACTGTATATATCCTAAGAGTAATATGTGAACAGTTTTAGGTCTTTAGTGTCATAGCCGTCCTGGGGGGTGAACGTTCTGGAGTAGGAAGACCCTTCGATGGTCCAGAACCGTCTGGAATATTCTAGAACATTCACGAACTTTCTGGAAGATTTTGTAACATACAAGTACATTCTGGAATGTTCTGGAACAGGAAGTCCTTTCGATGGTCCAGAATGATCTGGAATATTCTACAAAATTCACGAACCTTCTGGAAAATTTTATAACATTCTAGTACGTCGTGGAAAGTTCTGGAATAGGAAGTTCCTTCGTTGGTCCAGAATGGTCTCGCATATTCTAGAATATTCACGAACCTTCTGGTAGATTTTATAACTTCTAGTACATTCTGGATCGTTCTGGAGTTCTCTTCGACGGTCCAGAACCTCCTAGAATATTCTAGAACATTCACGAACCTTCTGGTAGATTGCATAAAACTCTAGTACATTCTGGATCGTTCTGGAATTTCCTTCGATGGTTCCTCCTGGAATATTCTAGAATATTCACGAACCTTCTAGTAGATTTTA